>VWZI01014472.1:18998-35775 GCA_013396835.1 Psilopogon haemacephalus
CCACCTCCCCCCCTGCCACCTCTCCCCCTGCCACCTCCTCCCCTGCCACCTCTCCCCCTGCCACCTCCTCCCCTGCCACCTCTCCTCCTTTGCCCAGCTAAGCACAGCTGTGCCCTGAGTGCCTTTGCAGGAGCCTTGCTGCAGCTCTGCAGGCCAGGACAGAGTGGCTGGGGGGAGCCTGCTCCACCCTGGGAGCTGAGCTGGTCTAACTTCACTGCCTGCTGCTGTCTCCCAGGTTTGAGAGCCACTTCAGACCCAGCACTCACCAGGAAGACCCCAGGAGGGGAAGAATCTCCGGCAGGAAGAGAAATTCTTTCACACATCATCAGGCTCTTGCAGAGGGCCTCAAGCTGACCTCTGGCTGCTGCTGGTGGAAGGAAGATTCCTGTTGGCCCCATGCAATAGCTTTGGGTGTTGGAGGGGGGCCTTAGGCAGCCCAAATTTGTTAGCTCAGTATTTATGAGTCATAAATAACCTAAAGGCTTGGGGGGGGGTAAAAAAAAAAAAACAAACCAAATGACCCAACCCCACCTGTATGATTTGGACCTCTCTGAGCTGTACAGACTTTTGTTTTTTGTTTGTTTGTTCTGAGTGGTCTCTGTTGCTGTTTTGTTCTTTGAGCTGTTTTGTGGAAGGGCTTGGAAGAGACCCTTGAGAGGTATTTAAAGAGGATTTGGTGTTGATATTTCAGGGTTTGCCTCGAGCTGGAGGGTTTGTTTTTTTTTTTCCCTAGCATCCTTCCCTGCTTCTGAAAGGTGTCTGTGATAGCAATAATTTATTTCCTCAGCTTAACACTTCTGGTTTAATAAAAAGCAGTTTCATCCTTAGGATGAACTCTTCCTTCAGGTGGTTCCTCCCAAGTGCCTCAGGGCTGAGCTTAAGCTCTGCCTTAGACCTCCCCACCCCCTCCCCTGCCAGCTCCTGACTCTCTGAGAGCCTGTGCAATTCCTGCAGCTCTGCCTTTGACCTCCCCATCCCCTCCCCTGCCAGCTCTTGACTCTGCCTGTGCAATTCCTGCAGCTCTGCCTTTGACCTCCCCACCCCCTCCCCTGCCAGCTCTTGACTCTGCCTGTGCAATTCCTGCAGCTCTGCTTTTGACCTCCCCACCCCCTCCCCTGCCAGCTCTTGACCCTGCCTGTGCAATTCCTGCAGCTCTGCTTTTGACCTCCCCACCCCCTCCCCTGCCAGCTCCTGACTCTGCCTGTGCAATTCCTGCAGCTCTGCTTTTGACCTCCCCACCCCCTCCCCTGCCAGCTCCTGACTCTCTGCCTGTGCAATTCTTGCAGCTAAACTCTGAGCCTCTTCCCCTGGAGAGGGGTCAAGAAGCTCAGGAGAGATTTCCCCCACCCCAACCCTGCTGGGAAGGCAGAGATGGAGCAGTGAGTCTGAAGCAGCCTGCCCCAGGGCCCTGCCTCTGGTGGGAGCCACTTCCCTGCACAGCTGCTGCTGCCATTTTGTCTCTTTCCGGGGTCAGCTTCCAGCTGCAGGGGCTGCAAGGGGCCAAGGTCAGGCTCCAGTGGCAGCAGCCAGGCTCAGGGCTGGCAGGATCTGGCTGATTGCTTCACCTCTCCAGGTGCTCTTCCTCTCCCAGGCTCAGGGCTGGCAGGATCTGGCTGATTGCTTCACCTCTCCAGGTGCTCTTCCTCTCCCAGGCTCAGGGCTGGCAGGGTCTGGCTGCTTACTTCACCTCTCCAGGTGCTCTTCCTCTCCCAGGCTCAGGGCTGGCAGGGTCTGGCTGCTTGCTTCACCTCTCCCGGCGCTCTTGCTCAGGCAGGCTCAGGGCTGGCAGGGTCTGGCTGCTTACTTCACCTCTCCAGGTGCTCTTCCTCTCCCAGGCTAAGGTCTGGCTGCTTACTTCACCTCTCCAGGTGCTCTTCCTCTCCCAGGCTCAGGGCTGGCAGGGTCTGGCTGATTGCTTCACCTCTCCAGGTGCTCTTCCTCTCCCAGGCTAAGGTCTGGCTGCTTGCTTCACCTCTCCAGGTACTTCACTCTTCCCCCTTGTGGCTCATTGGAGGAGCTTTGGGGGATGGTGGTGGCAGCACCTGAGTGCAGCACAGGTTCAGCCTGCAGTGGCACAGTGCCAGTGGAGCACGGAGGTGTCCTGTGTGCCTCAGGTGCCCCCTCAGAGCTGCCAGCGTGGCCATGGCTCCACATCCCTCTCCTGGGAGGAGATGGAAAATCAGCATCTGTGGGAGGCAGAGCTTCCTGCTGCCAAGCCCCCTGCTTGCTGCTGCTTCGTGCTGTGGCTATCGCCCCCCTCCCTAAGCTGCCACCTTTGGCTGAGGAAGAAGAGGGAGCAGAAACCTCAGCTGCAGTTTTCTGGCTCCTGGCAGAGCCCTGCTGTGCTCTGGGCCTGTCCAACACAGGCCACCCTGAGCTGGCCTTACCCTGACCACCTCTGGGGCTTGTCTGGTTGACTTTGATGCCCCTGGGGGCTGGGGGTGTCGTTTTTGCACCTGGTTCTTCTTTCAGGCAGCACAGGGAGGACAACTTAGCACCTCCCTGCAAAACCATGTGGGCACCAGTGGCACAGGGAGGGGTGGAGATGGCAGTGCCTTAAAACACTTTGCTAATGTCAGCCGCGGGGCTGTGGCTGCACAGGAGCTGGCGCCACAAGGGGGAAAGGAGCAGGAAGCATCCTGTGGCCAGAGGAGGAAGCATCCTGCAGCCAGAGGAGGGGAGCAGGAAGCATCCTGTGGCCAGAGGAGGAAGCATCCTGCAGCCAGAGGAGAGGAGCAGGAAGCATCCTGTGGCCAGAGGAGGAAGCATCCTGCAGCCAGAGGAGGGGAGCAGGAAGCATCCTGCAGTTTGCAGTTCCAAAGGTTTCTTCTGCATTGCTGGAAAACTCTTTTTGGAGTCCTGTTTACTGATGCTGTGTTTTGGTTCTTTTTGTTTCTGCAGGTTTGCTGCATTTGTCTAATAAAGGTTATTTTCTTGATATGAACCTCCTCTGGCATGGTGCTGAGCTTCCAGGTGGGGCTGAGCCAGAGGGATGAGAGTTGGGCACTGGCTGAAGGGCAGAGCTGCTCAGAGGGCTGCAAGCGGCACTGCAGGGGCTGGTTGGAGGCCTGAGGCTTGTGATGGGCTCAGGAATTCAGAGAATACAACCAGGGCTGGAAGGGACCACAAGGATCAGCCAGGTCCATACCTGACTATGTCTCCATATGGAGACACCGATGGAAACCACCATGGAGAACCCTATGGAGACCTCTAGAGAGACACCTATGGAGACCACCCTGGAGAACCCTATGGAGACCTCTAGAGAGACTCCTATGGAGACCTCCATGGCAAACCTTACAGAGAGTCATATAAATGACTCCTGTGGAGAACTCTATAGAGACCCCTATGGAAACCTCTATCAAGACACAAATGGAGACGGAGACACAGACACACACAGACACCCCCAAATCGGACCCCTAGAAGCTTGTGATGGGCTCAGGAATCAGAGAATAGAATCAGTCAGGGTTGGAAGGGAGCACAAGGATCAGGCAGCTCCAACCCCCCTGCCTTGCCCAGGGACACCCTACCCTAGAGCAGGCTGCCCACAGCCTCTGCCAGCCTGGCCCCAAACACCTCCAGGGCTCTGGCCCCAAACACCTCCCTGCAGGGCCAACCCATTCCAGCCTCTCACCACTCTCCTGCTCAACAACTTCCTCCTCACCTCCAGCCTCAATCTCCTCACCTTCACCTTTGCTCCGTTCCCCCCACTCCCTCACAGCCTCCAAAGTCCCTCCCCAGCTTTTTTTGTAGCCCCCTTCAGATCCTGCAAGGCCACCAGAAGGTCCCCTGGGAGCCTCCTCTTGTGCAGCCTGCACAGCCCCAACTCTTTCAGGCTGTGCTCACAGCAGAGCTGCTGCAGCCCTCTGAGCATCCTCGGGGCCCTTCTCTGCACACCTCCAGCATCTCCACATCCCTCTTGGCCCAGGGGCTCCAGCACTGGATGCACTACTCCAGGTGTGGTCCCTTCCAACCCAACCCCTTTGGGGATTCTTTCCGAACTCCTGAATAGAGAAGTTCCTTTGAGCTGTTTCTGTTCCTTCCCCAGGGCCTCACCACACCTGAGCTACAGTTCAAGTGGAACAATTCCTGCATGAACGGAGCTCCTCCCACCAAGACCACAACCCTGACCTAGAAATGGTTCCAGAAATGACTGCTGACAGCCACACTCAGACCACTCTCAAAACACTTCATCATTGGTCACTTTTATTTCCAGAACTACTTTTTGTTTGCCCCCAGCTCCCTTCCAGCAAGTTCAGTGCAGGAGAAGCAGCAGCAGTCAGGAGCCCCAAGCCCTGCACTGCTGTGTTCTTACTGCAAGGACACTGCAGGTAACCACCCCCAGAGCTGCCAGCCTCAGCTGGCCCTCGTGGACAGGAAGGGAAAGGCTTGGGCAGACCAGGCTTAGGCTGAGGCTTTTTCACTGCCATGGCACCGGTCAGGAGCAGATGCCAGGGGACCCCCAAACCCTTTCCTCCTTTGCCTTGCCCAGGTAAGAAGCAAGCCCTGAGAGCTCCCTTCAAACCCCAGAGCTGCTTCCCCAGGAGTGGCCACACAGAGCTGGTGCCCACACATCAACCAGGACTGAAGTTACTGCTGTGTTCTTACTGCTTAGGGCACTGCAGGTAACCACCACCAGAGGTGCCAGCCTCAGCTTGCAGGGGAAGGTTCAGGCAGACCAGGCTGAGGCTTTGCCACTGCCATGGCACCAGCAGATGCCAGGGACAAGGCACACACAGCCCTTGCAACCTCCTCCTCCTGCCTGCCAGGCTTGACCCCAGGCCCTGCCGCCTCCAACGGCAGCTGCTGAGTCCCCTCCCCGCAGTAGGCAACTGCAGCAAAGCCAGCAGGAGCCCCGGGGGGGAAGGATGTGGCACCCTGAAAGCTGAGCCAGAGGAGCCAATCACCAACCCAAGCTGTCCAGAGGAGAAGGAGAGGTCCTGCCACACCACCCCCCCAGGGCAGCCTGCTCTTGGCTCCGCTTCCCTCTGCTGCTGGCACCTACACTGCTGTCCTGCTACCGAGCTGAGGCAGCTAAAACAGCTTAACAGCTAGAGGAGCACTATCCCCCACCCCAAAGCCTGGCTGATGCCAGGAGCCTGTACCCACAGTGTCCCTGCCCACGAGGAGCACAGGCTGGGGAGCAGGAGGAGCTGGAGTATGTACCCACAGTGTCCCTGCCCATGAGGAGCACAGGCTGGGGAGCAGGAGGAGCTGGAGTCTGTACCCACAGTGTCCCTGCCCATGAGGAGCACAGGCTGGGGAGCAGGAGCTGGAGATGAGTGAGGAAGACTGCAGGAAGGAGCTCAGAGTGCTGGAAAAAGCAGAGGATAGCATCCAGAGAGGGCTTCCATTAGGCATCATGCAGCTGGTTCTCTTCCAGGAGGATCTTCTCCCCGGGTTTGAAGGCAGGCATGCCCAGGTAGGGGCAGCTGGCACAACGGAAGGCATCCCCCAGGTAGCACTGCCAAGAGAAAGAAAATCCCTCCTGTAGGCAGGGGCAGCTCTCTGCCCATGGGGCAGGGCTGTGCCAGCTTCACAGAGGTCATGAAGCACCAGCACAGAACCCTGCGTGGAGTCCTGCCCCTGGGGAGGAGCAACAACAGCAGCACAGGTTAGGAGGTGACCTGCTGGGAAGCAACTCCATGGTGAAGGAGCTTGGACTGCTGGGGGACAGCAAATCCCCCATGGCACAGCAATGTGGGCAAGAGGGCTCCTGGGCTGCAGCAAGGCCAAGTGTGGCCAGTAGGGCTGGGGAGGTTCTGCTGCTCCTCTGCTCTGCTCTGCCCTGCCCAGGCCACACCTGCAATGCTGTGCCCAGCTCTGGGCTGCCCAGGTCCAGAGGGACCTGCTGGATTAGTCCAGTGGAGGCTGTGAGGATGCTGAAGGGCCTGGAAGATCTCTGCTGGGGAGGAAGGCTGAGAGTCCTGGGACTGGTGAGCCTGGAGAGAAGGCTGAGAGGGGACCTGAGCAGTGTCTGTAAATCTGAGGGGTGGGTGCCAGGATGGAGGTGCCAGGATGGAGGTGCCAGGCTCTGTGGGGTGGTGCCCACTGACAGGACAAGGACCAACAGGTATGAGCTGGCACCCAGAAGGTTCCACCTCAGCATGTTTGGTGTGAGGGTGCTGGAGTCCTGGGGCAGGCTGCCCAGAGAGGCTGTGGAGTCTCCTGCTCTGGAGGCTTTCAAGACCTACCCAAACCTGTTGCTGTGTGCCCTGCCCCAGGTGCCCCTGCTCTGGGCACTGCAGAGCAGACTGAGGTAGGCACAAGCCATGGGCTGGAAAGCACAGGTAGGAGCCAAAAGGACTATTTACATTTCCACAGGCAGACTTGGGCTGGGAGCTTCTCTTCTCCTGCTCCAGCTCTTCAGCCAGGCCACAGGTGCTGCAAGAAAACCAAGAGAGGTCTCCTGCTGCCTGCTGCTGAGAGTCACCAGCACTGCTGCCAGCTCTGCTCAGCAGGGCACCAAAGCCCTCCCCTGCCACACCACAGCCCACCCCAGCACTCCCACGCTCTACCTTGGGCTCTTCCACCCCCCTGATTTGCACAGGAAGTGGCTGGGTGGGGGAATGGCTCTGCAGCACTGCTGTGGGTGCTGCTGGTGGGGGAGAGGTGCAGCCCTTGGCTGGTGGAGAGAGCCAGGTCCTGGCAGGATGGAGCTGAGGGTCAAGAGAGGAGATTCTGCCCCTGGGCTCTGCTCTGCTGAGATTCCACCTCCAACCTTGTCCCCAGCACAGGGAGGGCACAGAGCTGCTGGAGCTGAGGCCAAAGGAGTGATGGCAGCAGGGCAGGAGAGGGGATCCTGTCCCTGGGCTCTGCTCAGCTCTCACCTCCAATCCTGCCTCCAGCTCTGCTGTCCCCAGCAGCAGGAGGGCACAGAGCTGCTGGGGTGAGGCCAGAGGAGGCCACAAAGGTGAGCCCAGGGCTGGAGCAGCTCTGCTGTGAGCACAGCTGAGGGAGCTGGGGGGGTGCAGCCTGCAGAGGAGAAGGCTCCAGGGGGAGCTCAGAGCTGCTGCCAGTGCCTGAAGGGATCCTGCAGGAAGGCTGCAGAGAGACCTTGGCTGAGGGGGGCTGGAACCAGGCCAAGGGAGAATGGTTTGGAGCTGAGGCAGAGCAGGGTTAGAGTGGAGCTGAGGAAGAAGTTGTTGATCGTGTGAGGGTGCTGAGAGTCTGCAATAGGCTGACCTTAGAGCAGCCTTGCAGTAGCTGAAGGGACTCCAGGATAGCTGGGCAGGGACTTTGGACAGTGCCAGGATGAGGCTTTGAGCTGGGAGAGGGAGGAGAGACTGAGAGTGGAGATGAGGAAGAAATTGTTGGCACTGAGGGTGGGGAGAGACTGGCACAGGTTGCCCAGGGAGGTGTTGAGGGCCAGGCTAAATGAGGCTCTGAGCAGCCTGGGGCTGGTGGGAGGTTTCCCTGCCCATGGCACTGGATGAGCTTTCAGGTCCCTTCCACCCTCAGCTATTCCAGCGCCCAGCACTGACCAGTTCTTGCAGGCTTTCTTTTTGCCCAGCTCTTTGCAGGATGGAGCTCTGAGGGATGCTGGATCTGGCTTCTTCAAATCCTCTGAATCCAGCAGCTCATCAGAGTCCAGAAGATCCTGAAACACAGCATGGAAGAGAACACAAGACTGAGCTGTCATCTGCCACTGTTGGGTCATGAATAGGGCAGGTTTTGGGTACTGGAAGGAGTCTGCAGCCCTTTGCCTCATCACTGCTGATTAACACCTGAAGGGTGGGGGTCAGGAGGGTGGCTCCAGGCTTCTGGCAGTGGTGCCTGGTGGCAGGACAAGGGGTAACAGGCACAGACTGGGGCATCAGAGGTTCCACCTAACCACGAGTGAGGAACTGCTTTAAAGGTGATGGAAGCCTCAACAGGCTGTCCAGAGAGATGATGGAGTCTCCATCTCTGCAGACATCCCAAACCTGCTCAGACCTGTTCCTGCCTGACCTTCTCCAGGTGCCCCTGAGCCAGGGTGGTCTCCAGAGGACCCTTCCAACCCCTACCAGTCTGTGAAATGCTGCTGGCTGCAGTGCTGCAGCTGTGCCCCCTCCTCTCCAGGTGCCCTCACGACACCTCTGGGCTCTCCACACCTCAGGGGAGCAGATGAAATATTTCTCCCTGGGGGGGATTTCTTTTCTATCTTTGAAGTTGAAAAGCTCCCCAAGGGGAGGGTGAGAAAGAAGGACCCAGAGCCAAGGCTCCCAAAGCCAGGCAGATACCATCTCTTCATCATCCATGTCCTTGGCAGACAGGGTCCACAGCTTGGCAGCAGCTGGGTCCACAGAGGCTTTACCTGGAGCCAAAAGAAAGCAGGGAGAGAGGTCACTCCCTGCCCCCACCTGCTCCCACACCCAGGGGGAGCTCCAACAGCTTGGCAAAGCCTCCTCCTTTCCCAGATTTTGCACTTCAATCTCCCTGCTGAAGGGACTCTGCCCACCCCCATCCAGACACTGCTCACCTGAGGGACTCTGCCCACCCCATCCACACACTGCTCACCTGAGGGACTCTGCCCACCCCCATCCACACACTGCTCACCTGAGGGACTCTGCCCACCCTAACCAAACACTGCTCACCTGAGGGACTCTGCCCACCCTAACCAGACACTGCTCACCTGAGGGACTCTGCCCACCCCATCCAGACACTGCTCACCTGAGGGACTCTGCCCACCCCATCCACACACTGCTCACCTGAGGGACTCTGCCCACCCCATCCACACACTGCTCACCTGAGGGACTCTGCCCACCCCATCCACACACTGCTCACCTGAGGGAGCTGCTTTCTTGGAGGAAAGTTGGAGTTGTCTGGAGGATCCCACCTCGTAGTTGGGCTTCCTGCCCTCCAGCTGGACGATGAGGAGGTCACTGCCTTGGTAGCCCAGGTGCTGCCGCACTGCCTGCACCTCCTCTGGGCTCAGGGCTTCCTTCTGCAGCTGCAGGGGCAAGCAGCAGCTTAGGCTCAGGACTTATCCCAGCACCCAGCCCAGGCAAGGCACATTTCATACCCTGACCCTCCTCTACGGACAGAGACACAGACAGAGACAGAGACAGACAGACTGCAGCTGCAACTCCAGGCAGCAGGCAGCACTCAGCCACTGCCAAGGAGAGCTTAACCAAGCCAGGCTTAGTACCCAGCCACAGCCAAGTAGGGCTTAACCAAGCCAGGCTTAGTACCCAGCCACAGCCAAGTAGGGCTTAACCAAGCCAGGCTTAGTACCCAGCCACAGCCAAGGAGGGCTTAACCAAGGCAAGTCTGTCACCCAGCAAGTCCCAGGAGGCAGTTAGGACTCATTTACCTCCTTGACTTCCACCAGCCCAGAGAGAGTGAGAGCCGTGGGCAGCTTGGCTGCTGTCTTCATCCTGCTGTTGTCTACTGGAAGAGCACAAAAAACAAGAGGTAGGAGGAGGGAAGAACCAAGCTTGAGGTCCCTGAGGCATCTGGAAGAGGCAGAGCTTTAGAAGGGAGAGGGTTTAGGAGCCCCAATTCTGTTCATGCTGCTTCCAGCCCTGCAGATGGGGCCCCAGGGATGCCACCAGCAGACACTTTACCTTCTTTAGCAGGTGGCTTTATTGTTTCCCACTCCCACCCTGAGCCAGGTCCCTGTGCCAGCTGAATCACAGGAACATGCAGGCTGGCAAAGCCCCTCAGGATCACCAAGCCCAAGTCAGAGCACTGCTCTGCAAGGCTCACCCTAAACCACAACCCCAAGCACTACAACCAAAGGACTTTTAGCACCTCCAGGGTTGGGGACTCCACCACCTCCCCTGGGCAGCACATTCCAGTGCCTGCCCACTCTTGCCTTTTCAAGCAGATGCACATCTGCAGCTCCTGAACAGGCCATGCCCTAGAACAGTGTCCACTGAGCTTTTGGCTGTGGTTTAAGAACTGCACTTTTGACAGGAGAGTGACAGCTACCAGCTGAAACACAGCACACAGACCTGTGACTCAGGGCAGCACCAGAACGGCTCAGGCTGGAAGGGACCTCCAAACCCCCCCTGCCGTGGACTACGACACCTCTCAGCCAGACTTGGTTGCTCAAGCCCCAGGAAAGGGACATCCACAACCTCCCTGAGAAGCCTATTCCAGAGCCTCCCCACCCTAGCCCTGAAGAACTTCCTCTTCTCTGCCTCAGCATCGCAGCATCCTTCACAGCATCCCTCACGGCATCACTGCATCCTTCACTGCATCCTTCACAGCCTCACAGCATCCTTCACTGCATCTTTCATGGCATCACAGCATCCTTCACTGCATCACAGCGTCCTTCACTGCATCACAGCGTCCTTCACTGCATCACAGCATCCTTCACTGCATCCTTACAGCATCACAGCGTCCTTCACTGCATCACAGCGTCCTTCACTGCATCCTTACAGCATCACAGCATCCTTCACGGCATCACTGCATTCTTCACGGCATCACAGCATCCTTCACGGCACCCCTCACAGCATCACAGCATCCCTCACAGCATCCTTCACGGCATCACAGCATCCCTCACGGCATCCTTCACGGCATCACAGCATCCTTCACAGCATCACTGCATCCCTCACAGCATCCTTCATGGCATCAAAGCATCCCTCACGGCATCCTTCACGGCATCACAGCATCCCTCACAGCATCCTTCACGGCATCACTGCATCCCTCACAGCATCACTGCATCCCTCACAGCATCCTTCACAGCATCACAGCATCCCTCACAGCATCCTTCACTGCATCCTAATGGCGTCACAGCATCCTTCACAGCATCCTTCATGGCATCACAGCATCCCTCACAGCATCCTTCACTGCATCCTTACGGCATCACAGCATCCTTCACAGCATCCTTCACAGCATCACAGCATCCCTCACGGCATCCTTCACGGCATCACAGCATCCTTCACTGCATCCTTACGGCATCACAGCATCCCTCACAGCATCCTTCACTGCATCCTTATGGCGTCACAGCATCCTTCATGGCATCCTTCACAGCATCACAGCATCCCTCACTGCATCCTTCACTGCATCCTTACGGCATCACAGCATCCTTCACGGCATCCTTCACTGCATCCTTATGGCGTCACAGCATCCCTCACAGCATCCTTCACTGCATCACAGCATCCTTCACAGCATCCCTCACAGCATCACAGCATCCTTCACTGCATCCTTACAGCATCACAGCATCCTTCACTGCATCCTTACAGCATCACAGCATCCTTCACTGCATCCTTACGGCATCACAGCATCCCTCACGGCATCCCTCACGGCATCACAGCATCCCTCACAGCATCCTTCATGGCATCACTGCATCCTTCACAGCATCCTTCAGGGCATCCTTCACGGCATCACAGCATCCCTCACAGCATCCTTCATGGCATCACTGCATCCTTCACAGCATCCTTCAGGGCATCCTTCACGGCATCACAGCATCCCTCACAGCATCCTTCACGGCATCACTGCATCCTTCACAGCATCCCTCACGGCATCCCTCACAGCATCCTTCACAGCATTCTGGCACCCTACACAGCATCCTTCACAGCATGGGTCAGGTTGGAAGGGAGCTCAATGCTCAGCCAGTGCCAACTCCCCTGGGCCATAGGCAGGGACACCTCCTACTAGAACAGGTCACTCAAGGTCTCATCCAGCCTGGCCTTGAACACCTCCAGGGAGGTTGTGGAGCACAGAAGCACAGAATGTGCTTTGATCTTTGATCACATTCTGTGCTTCTGTGCTCCACAACCTCCCTGGAGGTGTTCAAGGCCAGGCTGGATGAGNCCTCCTACCATCCAGTTTCAATCTCCCCTCTGCCACTTTAAACCCATTCCTCCTTGGCCTGTCATTCCCAGCCCTTGTCAATAGTCCCTCCCCAGCCCTCCTGCAGGCCCCTTCAGATCCCGGAAGGCTACTATAAGGTCTCCTGGAAGCCTTCTCCTCTCCAGGCTGAAAAGCCCCAACTCTCAGCCTGTCCTCATAGCAGAGCTGCTGCAGCCCTCACAGCCTCACAGCATCAGTCAGGGTTGGAAAGGAGCACAAGGATCAGGCAGCTCCAACCCCCCTGCCATGCCCAGGGACACCCTACCCTAGAGCAGGCTGCCCACAGCCTCTGCCAGCCTGGCCCCAAACACCTCCCTGCAGGGCCAACCCATTCCAGCATCTCACCACTCTCATGTTGAAGAATCACAGAATTTCTCAGATTGTAAAAGACCTTCGAGATCCTCAAATCCAATCATGAGTTTCAGACTGACAAGTCCTTGACTAAACTAAATCCCTCAGCACATCTAAGCACTGGAAATCAGATTCCCCCCTTGGCCTGCCTCCAGACACCATCCTACATCCCTGAAGGTCACTTAGGGCTCCTGTCCTCTTCATGGGAGCCCCACCCGAAACGGGAAGAAGGTGGTTTGAAGTGGTGGTGGCTCAGCAGTGGCCATGGCTCAGTGAGTTCCGGGCAAGCAGCTGCTGACCTCCAGGCTCTCTTCCAAACTTGACATCTCTGATTCAGTGGCTGATCCTCACCTGACCTGCTCTGCTGCCACCAAAAAGCAGGGACTGCTGTGGGTTGTCTCACCTGCAGCTGCAAGCACAGGCTCCTTCAGGAGGACTCTGCCCCCAGGCTTCAGGATGCGAGCGAACTCTGCCAGCAGCTCTGGGCTGTGCTGCGCTGCGCTGCCTGCCACCAGCCCCGACAGCACCACATCAAAACTGGACTGCCTGTGGGCTGCTGGAGAAGGCAAAGGGAAAAGGTCACTTCTACCCTCACAGCCTGGAGTCACAGAACCACAGAATCAGTCAGGGCTGGAAGGGAGCACAAGGATCAGGCAGCTCCAACCCCCCTGCCATGCCCAGGGACACCCTACCCTAGAGCAGGCTGCCCACAGCCTCTGCCAGCCTGGCCCCAAACACCTCCAGGGATCTGGCCCCAAACACCTCCCTGCAGGGCCAACCCATTCCAGCCTCTCACCACTCTCCTGCTCAACAACTTCCTCCTCACCTCCAGCCTCAATCTCCTCACCTCCACCTTTGCTCCATTCCCCCCACTCCTGACACTCCCTCACACCCTCCAAAGTCCCTCCCCAGCTTTTCTGGAGCCCCCTTCAGATCCTGCAAGGCCACCAGAAGGTCCCCTGGCAGCCTCCTCTTGTGCAGCCTGCACAGCCCCAACTCTTTCAGGGTGTGCTCACAGCAGAGCTGCTGCAGCCCTCTGAGCATCCTCGGGGCCCTTCTCTGCACACCTCCAGCATCTCCACATCCCTCTTGGCCCAGGGGCTCCAGCACTGGATGCACTACTCCAGGTGGGCTCTCAGCAGAGCACAGCAGAGGGGGACAATCCCCTCCCTGGCCCTGCTGCCCACACTGCTCCCAATGCAGCCCAGCCTCTGCTTGCCTTTCTGCCCTGCAAGTGCACACTGCTGCCTCAGCTTCAGCTTCTCCTCCCCCACCAGCAGCACCCCCAAGTCCCTCTCCTCAGGGCTGCTCTCCAGCCACTCCCTGCCCAGCCTGCTCTGGTGCTTACCATTGCTTCCAGCCAGCTGCAGGACCTTGCCCTTGGCCTTGTTGCACCTCCTGAGCTTGGCTTGTGCCCACCTCTGCAGCCTGTCCAGGTCCAGCACTGGACCTGCTGCAGCACTCAGCACCACCTCCCTCCCACCTTACAGCAGCAGGAAGTGATGAGAGGCAGCAGCAGCTGAGCCATGCCAAAGGCTCACCTGCAAACCAGGACACTCACAGCTGGCACTGGGCTGGAAGGAACACCCTGAGGGCATCTTGGGCACCCCCCTGCAGGCAGCAGGGACAGCTCCAGCCAGAGCAGGCTGCACAGGGACACAGCCAGGCTGAGCCTCAATGGCTCCAGGGATGCAGCCTCAAGCACCTCCCTGGGCAGCCTGTGCCAGCCTCTCCTCACCCTCCCTGGGCACAGCTCCCTGCTGATGCCCAACCTAACTCTGCCCTGCTCCAGCTCCAAACCATTGCCCTCAGCCTGACCCCACAGCCCTTCCTCAGCAGTCCCTCCCCAGCCTCCCTGCAGCTCCCCTGCAGAGATTGAGCTGCAGCTGAGCTCTCCCTGGAACCTTCTTCAGGCTGCACAGCCCCAACCCTGCCTCCCTGTGCCCCCCATAGCAGAGCTTCTCCAGTCCTCTGAGCATCTTGATGGCCTTCTCTGGACCCCTTCCAGCAGGTCCCCATCCACTGAGCTGTCACTGGTAAGATGGCAGCTCCCAAACACCCTCAGCCTTTAGAGGCAGCCTGCAGCTCATCCTCACACTGGCACAGCTGGTTGACATTCTCCACAGAGACGTTGCCAGCAGCTCCCACCAGAGCCTGGATTTTGTCCACCAAGTCCTTCAGAGCCTCCACTGGTGAGGAGCTGTCCCAGACGATGGCCACACGCTGGCCTGCCACGATTCCATACTCGCCCATGGCCACGGCACCAACCTGCAGGGGCACAGAGAGAGGAAGAGCTCAGGGCAGAGAGGGGGAGGAGGAGGAGACAGAGGGAGAGAGGCAAGAGCGGCTGGGACGCCTGTGTGCTGGGCCTCACCAGAGGGCAGCTACCTGGGGGTGACCTTCTGGAGTCGGCCAGCACAGGCTGGGCACTGCCATGGCATGGAAAGCCAAAACCACACAACTGCTGGGGCTGGAAGAGCCTCTGGAGAGCACCTCCAGGGCTCACAGTGCCACTGCTGAGCCACCTCCACCAAGCCACCTGGCTGGGCACTGCCATGGCATGGAAAGCCAAAATCACACAACTGTTGGGGTTGGAAGAGCCTCTGGAGATCACCCCCAGGGCTCACAGTGACACTGCTGAACCACCTCCCCCAGCAGCAACACCTCCAGGGATGGGGACTCCACCACCTCCCTGGGCAGCCTGGGCCCATTCTGTGAAGTTCTTCCTCGCCTCCAACCTGAACCTCCCCTAGCACAGCTTCAGGCTCCTTCCCCTCCTCCTGTCACCTGCTTCTAGGGAGAAGAGCCCAACCCCACCTGGCTGCAGGCTCCTTTTGAGGAGCTGTAAAGGGCAATGAGGTCTCCTCCCAGCCTCCTCTCCTCCAGAATAAACAACCCCAGCTCCCTCTGCTGCTCCTCACAGGACTCCAGCTTAAAGCCCTTCCCCACCTTTGTTGCCCTTCTTCTGACCTGCTGCAGCCCCTCCAGGGCCTTCTTGGAGTGAAGAGCCCACAACTGAGCCCAGCACTCCAGCTGTGCCCTCATCACCTCTCCAGCTGTGCCCTCCCCAGCACCCAGCACTCCAGCTGTGCCCTCATCACCTCTCCAGCTGTGCCCTCCCCAGCACCCAGCACTCCAGCTGTGCCCTCATCACCTCTCCAGCTGTGCCCTCCCCAGTGCCCAGCACTCCAGCTGTGCCCTCATCACCACTCCAGCTGTGCCCTCCCCAGTGCCCACCACTCCAGCTGTGCCCTTCCCACCACTCCAGCTGTGCCCTCATCACCAGTCCAGCTGTGCCCTTATCACCACTCCAGCTGTGCCCTCCCCAGCACCCAGCACTCCAGCTGTGCCCTCATCACCTCTCCAGCTGTGCCCTCCCCAGTGCCCAGCACTTTGGAAGAGGCCTGAAAGCTCATCCAGCGCCATGCCCAGGGACACCTCCCATCAGCCCCCAGGGTCTCATCCAGCCTGGCCTTGAACACCTCCAGGCAGGAGGCAGCCACAGCCTCCCTGGGCAGCTTGTGCCAGGCTCTCAGCACCCTCACACTGCACAACTCCTTCCTCAGCTCCACGCTCACCCTGCTCTGCCTCAGCTCCAAACCATTCCCCCTTGGCCTGGCTCAGACCCTCTCAGCCAAAGTCTCTCTGCAGCCTTCCTGCAGGATCCCTTCAGGATCCCTTCAGGCACTGGCAGCAGCTCTGAGCTCCCCCTGGAGCCTTCTCCTCTGCAGGCTGCACCCCCCCAGCTCCCTCAGCTGTGCTCACAGCAGAGCTGCTCCAGCCCTGGGCTCACCTTTGTGGCCTCCTCTGGCCTCACCCCAGCAGCTCTGTGCCCTCCTGCTGCTGGGGACAGCAGAGCTGGAGGCAGGATGGAAGGTGAGGGCTGAGCAGAGCCCAGGGATAGGATCCCCTCTCCTGCCCTGCTGCCATCACTCCTTTGGCCTCAGCTCCAGCAGCTCTGTGCCCTCCTGCTGCTGGGGACAGCAGAGCTGGAGGCAGGATGGGAGGTGAGGCCAGAGCAGAGCCCAGGGACAGGATCTCTCTTGACCCTCAGCTCCATCCTGCCAGGGCCTGGCTCTCTCCACCAGCCAAGGGCTTCACCTCTCCCACACCAGCAGCACCCAGGGAGGAGGCTCCGTGGATGGACCCACGCTGGGCCGGGGTGGGGGCAGAGCTTTATCTCCCCTTCGCAGGCTTCTGAGAGCCCTTGAGGAGCAGCACTGCCCAGAAAGGGCAAGGAGGGGGCCTGAGGCTTGGCTGGAGGGAAGAGCTACGGCGCAGAGCCCGAGGCCTGCTGAGCCCTCCCTGCCCTGCGCAGCTCCCAGCGGCCCCGGACGCGACCCCCGCCGGAGGGCAGCGACCGCCCCGGCCCCGGCCTCGGCCCCGGCTAAACGCAGCCCTCGGCCCCAAGCGCCCAGCCGGGAGAGGCTCAGGGGCACAAGGAAGCAGGCACGGCGAGAAACCTCCCTCCCCACGCCGAGATCAGGCCCTGAGAGAGACTCTTGGAGGGGGTAAAAAGAGAATAATCGCCCAGGCAGGAGGCGACCCTCGGCCCTCTGCCTGCGCTCCGCTCCGCTCCCTGCCCCTCCGCCTGCGCTGCGCTCCGCTCCCTGCCCCTCCGCCTGCGCTGCGCTCCCTGCCCCTC
>VWZI01014473.1:0-18224 GCA_013396835.1 Psilopogon haemacephalus
GCAGAGCCCAAACTCTCTCAGCCTGTCTTCATAGCAGAGCTGCTGATCATCTTTGTGACTTCCTCTGGGCTCTCTCCAGCAGTTCCATGTCCTTGTGCTGGGGGCTCCAGAACTGCACACAGTACTCCAGGTGGGGTCTGAGGAGAGCAGAGTAAAGGGGCAGAATCACCTCCCTTGCCCTGCTGGCAACAGATTGACACAGTGCCAACATTTGTTCACAATCAGTTCCATGAAGCTAGATTTAAACTGGATCTAAGAAGAAGTTCTTTACAGTAAGGATGGTGAGACACTAAAAAAGGTTGCCCAGGGTGGTCATGGATGCCCCCTCCCTGGAGATGTTCAAGGCCAGGTTGGATGAAGCCTTGAGCAATCTGCTCTGGTGTGGAAGGTCTCCCTGCGCATGGCAGAAGGGGTTGGAACTAGGTGATTGTGCTGGTTTGAGCTAATTGGAGAATTTGAGTGAGAAATCAGACTATTGGCTCAGAGAGGTAAACACAGTGTGTCACTTCACCAGAGTTTTACTGAGAAAGAAAAAAAAAATGTTTTTAAGTTTTGTACCCAAACCATGAGATATCAGACTGTTTCTGACCGCTCTGGCTGTGGCTTCTCCTCTTGCATGGTCTGCTTTGTCTCTCTGTCTTGGTAGCTAATTCTCAGTAATTCTACTAACTTCCTTCCTACTGCTAATCCCCCTGGCTGATCTACCTCAGCTTATCTTCAGCATCAACAGGTGGTGAGATAAGATTGGGGAAGGGGGGAAAGGTGGTAGGGGGTGGTTGGTTACCCCTCTTGGGGATTTTGGTCTCTGGGAGGGCTGTGGTGTTTCTGTATTACCTTTTCTTTGTATATATCTGTAAGTATCTGTTTTACCTTGCAAATATCTGCCTGTATATTGTGCATTGCTGTAAATATAAAGCTTCATTTATTAACTTCCAGTGTCCTGAATCCTAGATGGGGTTTATAAAAAGGTGGGGGGGCAGGTAACTGCTTAAACCACTACAGTGATCCTTAAGGTCCTTTCCAACCCAAATCATCCTAAGAACCCACGAAAAATCAGAACATGCATTATTTCCAATACACAGCACCAAGCCTGCAGTAGCAATGATTCAATTATTTCAATTATTTCCTTTCTTTCCCCTTTTTTAAAACATTTGCTTGTATTTTCTTTGAAAATAAAAGAGCACAACAAACCAACAGGCTCGTGCCTGATGCATCTGAACCCTCTCAAGACATTTCAACTCACACTCCTCAAGCAGTTTTTATGATTTAAGAAGCAACCTACTATCTGAATTCTTTCGAGGTGACAGGAGGGACTTAAGTGAATGAAAACATCCGAGAATTGTACAAAAAGAAACAAAACAAAACCAAAAAAAAAAGGCTGCTCTGCTGCAGTGCATGTCGAGTTAGAAGCTGCATGAACTATTTTTTCTAGATTAGAAGTTGAGACATTTTATTAGCTTGTGCTACTGACCTGTGCAGACAGTTTTCTGGCACAGCTTTCCCTTCCCTTCTTTACAGCATCACCTCAGTTGTCCAGAACTTGTTATCCCCACATGGGTCAAATTCCTGACATGTATTAATTACACTGAAAAATTGCCCTGGATTACTTGAAACCTCAAATAACTGAACCTATTCACCATCCTCCTGTCTTAAGTAACAGAGGACACACTGTAGAGTGGTACTAATTCTTTGGGGCTGATCCCTGTAACTCCAGAAACTAATACACAAATGTCCCACTTCTTATCTAGCAGGTCTGTCAGCCTGGGTCTGAAAAGCAGGCTCAAGGTGCAGGGAGTGTTTATAGCATGGTCATACTCACTGCTGTAGGCTGCAGGGCAGGAGGAAATAGGAAGGACAGGAAGGTTAAAACAAAAAAAAACCACTGACCAGCAGTTCTGATCCATGCACTGCTGGCCAAGGAAGGAGACAGAGCTGCTGCACAGTTCAGCCCTTCCTAGTCACCAAAATGACCTTGGATCCCCTTCTGTAGTCAGCCAAAGAGTAGCTGCTCCCTGCACTTAACTTAAGTGTATGTCCCGTTGATACTTGTGCTTTTACAGTTGTAGCTACTGGGTTCCTTCTAATACTTCCACTAGGCAATCAGGCCTGAAGCTTCTCCCTGAAGGGCAAGGGTGGGGATTCTGCCCCTTTACTCTGCTCTCCTCAGACCCCACCTGCAGTGGGGGGTCTCGGGTGATGAAAAGCTCAAGATGAGGCTGCAGTGTGAGTGCAGCCCAGACAGCAACTGTGTGCTGGGCTGCAGCAAGAGCAGCTGTGGGCAGCAGGGCAAGGGAGGGGATTCTGCCCCTTTGCTCTGCTCTCCTCACACCCCACCTGGAGTCCTGTGTGCAGTTCTGGAGCCCCCAGCACAAGAAGGACATGGAACTGTTGGAGAGAGTCCAGAGGAGGGCCACAAAAATGATCAGAGGGCTGCAGCAGCTCTGCTATGAGGACAGGCTGAGAGAGTTGGGCTTCTGCAGCCTGGAGAAGAGAAGGCTTCCAGGAGACCTATAAGTAGCCTTCCAATATCTGAAAGGGGCCTACAGGAGGGTTGGGGAAGGACTGGTTCACAAGGTCATGTTATGACAGGATGAGGAGTAATGGGTTTAAACTGGCAGAGGGGAGATTTAAACAGGATATCAGAAGGAAGTTCTTCACAGTGAGGGTGGTGAGACACTGGCACAGGTTGCCCAGGGAGGTTGTGGCTGCTCTCTCCCTGAAGGTGTTCAGGGTGAGGTGGCATGAGGCCTTGAGTAATTTGTTCTAGTGGGAGGTGTCCCTGCCTATGGCAGGTGGTTGGAACTGGATGAGCTTTGAGGTCCCTTCCAACCTAATCCATTCTATGATTCTGTGATTCTATAAGGTGCTCAAAAAGCAGCTCCACAGGAACCTCCATGACTGCTTTATTGGGGCTTGAGTGAAGAGATGAGGATGCAAAAACCTACTGTTAACTCATGTGGTCAAAGGATCACAGGATATTAGAGGCTGAAATGGACCCAAGTTGATCATCAAGTCCAACCATCCTGCCAGAGTAGGACCATAAATCTAGTTCAGGTCACACCACAATGCATCCAGATGGGTGTCAAAAGTCTCCAAGCGAAGGAGACTCCACAACCTCTCTGGGCAGCCTGTTTCTGTCTTCTGGTCAGCCAACAGCAGGCACTAGCTCTGAAGGGTTGCTAGGCAGGATGGGGAAAGTTGGAACTGGTTTTGGAAAATGAAGCAAGCCTCCTTCTAACCAAACCAGAAAGGGTATTGAGAGGACAACAGTGATGAGGCAGATTTCGTCAAGGGAAGCAACTGGAAATATCCAGGAATGCTTAGTAACACCCTTGGGATTTGCTACACAGCACCCATCTAACCCAACAGTTATAAAAGGCAAGCAGCAGGAGCACCAGCAGCCCAGGCTGAAGGCCTGAAGTTTGCTGCCCCACAACAGGTGCAAGGATGAGACTCACATCTGGCACTCAGTCCAGCGTGCCTCTCAACACACCGATACGGCTGTGCAAGACAGCAAGACAACAACATCTCTCTTGCTCCTGCAGTAAAATCAGAGCAAATATCAACATCACCCCTCAGAAGGAAGGGGAAGTGGGGGAGGAGGGGGAAAGCATGATGTTTGCCATCTGCCTTAGGAGGAAACACAAGCTTGCTTGGTTTCCAAATCGTGCGTGAGAACCGGTACAGCTCAAAAGAGAAAAAGCTGAAGGGATGAAGGAGCTCACAGAATGGAGCGGGGAGGGGGGTGGGGGGGAAAGGAGAAAAAAAAAAAAGCTGTGTTGAACTCAGCACACACTTGGATGCATGCACACATTTAAAGCAAGGTCAATCCTCTCTCTTGAAAGGTCTGAAAAGAGAACTCCCTTTCACACGTTTCGCAGTAATCAATCAGCATACACTATTGCCCCCAAACAGAAACAAGACATTTGCCATCTGAGGAATGGTGCTGCCTGCATGATGATGAGGAGGTAGAAGCAAACAAAGAAGTGGCAGCAGGAAGAACTTTCAGCTAGAAGGGCACCACTTCCAGTAGCTGGGGATTGCCTCTGTGCTGCACCATTAATTTTCTAGACCATCAGTCATATTGCTCGTCCAGAGATCATAGAATCATTAAATGGTTTAGGTTGAAAGAGACCTCAAAGATCATCCAGTTCCAGCCCCCCTGTGCCATAGGCAGGGACACCTCCCACTTGCAACAGAATCTGCTGGGGAAAATACTGATTTGTTCGAATGTATCCTCAAGCAGTCATAGAATTGTAGAATCATAGAATGGTTTAGGTTGGAAGGGACCTCGAAGATCATCCAGTACCAACTCCCCCATGCCACAGCCAGGGAGACCCTCCACTTGCAACAGAATCTGCTGGGGAAGATACTGATTTGTTTGAATGTATCCTCAAGCAGTCATAGAATCATAGAATGGTTTAGGTGGGAAGAGACCTCAAAGATCATCCAGTTCCAACCCCCCTGTGCCATAGGCAGGGACACCTCCCAGTAGATCAGGCCACTCAAGACCTCATCCAGCCTGGCCTTGAACACCTCCAGGGAGGGAGCAGACACAACCTTCCTGGGCAACCTGTGCCAGTGTCTCACCACCCTCACTGTAAAGAACTTTCTCCTAACATCTGGTTTAAATCTCTCCTCTGCCAGTTTGAATCCATTCCTCCTTGTCCTGTCATTACAAGACTTTGTGAACAGTCCCTCCCCAGCCTTTCTGTAGGCCCCCTTCAGATACTGGAAGGTTACTATAAGGTCTCCTGGAAGCCTTCTCTTCTCCAGGCTGAAAAGCCCCAACTCCCTCAGCCTGTCCTCATAGCAGAGGTGCTCCAGCCCTTTGATCATTTTCGTGGTCCTCCTCTGGACTCTCTCCTTCTGTAGAACTTCTCCTACTAAGCTACGGCACAGATTTCCACGTAGTAGCATGAGGCTGTTCAGCTTTCTAAAGGTTCAAATCGTTAACGGCGCTGATGTGTGTGTGTGTCCCACCCTGGTCAGATAGCCCAGCCTAGCACAGTATTTTTTGCACAAGCAATTAACTGAGCTCCTTCCTCTGCAGCATTAATTTTAACAGGTTTACAATAGTATCATTGGACCTTTGGACATTCAAGAGGAAGCCCGTTACAATTGGAAAGCTCTGTGCCAAGCAGGAAGCGGGTGGCTTTAATCCAGGAGCACTGGAGGAATGCAGAGGACAAGGAGACCTGAGCGTCAGATATTTCAGCCCCCGTGAACTCTTGACCACAGCAGCAGCAGAATTTCAGCGGGCTCTGAAAGCAAAGAAATCACCCTGCATGGAAGGGTCGTTAAGGTGCTGGTTTTCCACTAAGCTTGCCTTTTTTTTTTTTCTTCTATTTTGCTTGCTTGCTTGCTTGCTGGAAGCCAGGGAAACAACTGCAATGGGATCTTTGGAGTGAGACACGTTCCATCATCTGCATTCGGCACGTAGGCTCCTGCTAGCGACAGGCACATCATCAGCTGACAGAAATCCACTTACAGTGCCCGGAAAGGTTTTCAGCATAGAAACACTCCCAACAGTTGCTAGCGGACGTAAACTGCAACAGACTTCACTGAGTTGATTCGCAGCCAGGAGGGGGATTAGAGGCAGCATTCTTGTGCCACCGTCTCCAGCCTAAGGGCCAGGGTCATGATAGGCTCATTGCTAACTCATGCTTATTCCCTTTTCTTTTTTTTTTTTTCAGGAGAAGAAGGTAATGGGAAGCTTGAGCCTCTCTGGTTGGTTTTGAGATAGCAGATCTGTTGATGGGTGGGCAGAGGTCAACGGGATGAGACTTAACAAGGCTAAGTGCAGGGTTCTACACTCTGGTCACAACAACCCCAGGCAGTGCTACAGGCTGGGGAGAATGTGACTAGAGAGCAGTCAGGCATAGAGGGACCTGGGAGTGCTGGTTGACAGCAACTGAACATGAGCCAGCAGTGTGCCCAGGTGGCCAGAAGAGCCAATGGCATCCTGGCCTGGATCAGGAACAGTGTGGACAGCAGGACAAGGGAGGTTCTCCTTCCCCTGTACTTGGCACTGGTCAGGACACACCTTGAGTACTGTGTCCAGTTCTAGGCCCCTCAATTCAAGTCAGATGTTGAGATACTGGAACGTGGCCAGAGAAAGGCAACAAAGCTGGTGAGGGGCCTGGAGCACAGCCCTGTGAGGAGAGGCTGAGGGAGCTGGGGGTATGCACCCTGGACAAGAGAAGGCTCAGTGGTGACCTCATTGCTGTCTACAAGTACCTGAAGGGAGGTTGTAGCCAGGTGGGGTTGGTCTCTTCTCCCAGGCAACCAGTGACAGAACAAGGGGACACAGTCTCAAGTTGTGCCAGGGGAGGTATAGGCTGGATGTTAAGAGGAAGTTCTTCACAGAGAGAGTGATTGGCATTGGAATGGGCTGCCCAGGGAGGTGGTGGAGTTGCTGTCCCTGTTCAAGGAAAGACTGGATGGAGCACTCAGTGCCATGCTCTAGGTGATTGGCTAGGGCTGGGAGATAGGTTGAACTGGATGATCTCAGAGGTCTCTTCCAACCTGGCTGATTCTATGATCTAACCACGCTGTGGGAACTACCTGAAAGGAGGTTGTAGCCAGGTGGGGTTGGTCTCTTCTCCCAGGCAACCAGTGACAGAATGAGAGGACACTTTCTCAAGATGCACCAGGACAGGTTCAGGCTGGATGTTAGGAAGAAATTCTTCCCAGAGAGAGTGATTGGCTTCGGAATGGGCTGCCCAGGGATGGTGGAGTCACCATCCCTGGAGGCATTTAAAAGGAGAGTGGCAGAGGCAGTTTGTGCCATGGTTTAGTTAATTAGAAGGTGTTGGCTGATAGGTAGGGCAGAATGGTCTTGAAGGTCTTTTCCAACCTGGTTGATTCTGTGATTCTGTGACTCCTACCTAGGTTTAATAGGTGATGAGTTGGACTCGATGATCTTGAAGGTCTCTTCCAACCTGGTTAATTTTGTGATTCTTTCTGCTCACCTTCTGGGGCCTGGTGAAGTTGAGAAGTCTTGGGAAGGCACTCTCCTTCACAGCTCCAGTGCTACTACTATCCAGTTATCAACATTCCCGAGATCAAATCATGTGGATTTCACAGGCAGTAGCATCTGCTGCAAGAACGCAGGGTAGCAGCAAACACTGCAAATATCATTACTATGGCCATAGAATCATTTAGGTTGGAAGAGACCTTCAAGACCATTCAATCCAACCATTAACCCTACTCTACCAAGTCCACCACTACCTCGCTTACACTGAATTTATCATAGAATCATAGAATGGTTTAGGTTGGAATACACTTCAAAGCTCATCCAGTTCCAACCCCCCTGTGCCATAGGCAGGGACACCTCCCACTAGATCAGGTCACTCAATGCCTCATCCAGCCTGGCCTTGAACACCTCCAGGGAGGGAGCAGCCACAACCTCCCTGGGCAACCTGTTCCAGTGTCTCACCACCCTCACTGTGAAGAACTTCCTCCTAACATCCCATTTAAATCTCCCCTCTGCCAGTTTGAACCCATTCCCCCTCGTCCTGTCATTACAAGACCTTGTGAATAGTCCCTCCCCAGCCTTCCTGTAGCCCCCTTCAGATACTGGAAGGTTGCTATAAGGTCTCCTCAAAGCCTTCTCTCCTCCAGGCTGAAAAGGCCCAACTCTCTCAGCCTGTCCTCATAGCAGAGGTGCTCCAGCCCTCTGATCATCTTTGTGGCCCTCCTCTGGACCCTCTCCAGCAGTTCCATGTCCTATTTAGCTCTTACTCTTTCAAATGCTGGCATCGAGCTGCTCCCTGCAGCACAGGATACATGACACTGAAAGAGACAGTTGAGGATCAGAGACAGTATTTATAGCACAGACCTACAGACTCCAACCTGTGAGAGGCTTTCCAGAATTAGAGAGTGAGAGTACTACTAAGTCTGCTTTTCAACACAGACAATCTTTAAACTGAGATGTTGAGATGAGGCTTTCCCAAGTTAACACTGAAGGATCGTGATTAATTTCAGGATTGCATCTAAGTTTAAATTCCCCAGCTGCAGTTTTGGAACTGCTTTAACCTGCTTCCCCAATTTGTTGAGCCTCTTCCTTCCCTCTTGTCCTCTTCCTTCCCTCCTGCCCATGCAGTTAGCTACATGCTGCAAAACAAAGAAGAATGTTCTTCAGCCAGATCAGTTGCCCACTCCAGCTCTAGCATGCTAGAAGGTGTAGAAAAGTAAAATTTGGAGCACCTGAAAGCAAGCAGAGTCTCAGTTCTAGTTTGTCTTGTTAAGGGCAAAAGCTTATACTCCTCAATGCATGGATATTCACTGCTCTGTTCATTTTATGGCCAGGATCACAGGATGTTAGGGGTTGGAAGGGACCCAAGGAGATCATCCAGTCCAAGCCCCCTGCCACAGCAGGACCATACAACCTAGCTCAGGTCACAGAGGAATGCATCCAGACAGGCCTTGAAAGTCTCCAGAGAAGGAGACTCCACAACCTCTCTGGGCAGCCTGTGCCAGTGCTCTGGGACCCTTACAGTCAAGAAGTTCTCTCTTGTGCTGAGTTGTAACCTCCTATGCCTCAACTTACACCTACTGCTCCTTTGTCCTATCACAGGGAGCAAGTGAGCAGAGCCTGTCCCACCCCTCCTGACCCCCAGCCCTCAGATAATTATAAACATTTATTAAATCCGCTCTCAGTCTTCTCTTCTTTTTTGCAGCAGAAGTTACCCAAAGGTTGGAAGTAGCCTTCAGACATTTATAAACATTTATTAAATCCCCTCTCAGTCTTCTCTTCTTTTTGCAGTGGAAGTTACCCAGAGATTGGAAGTGCCAGGATACAACTCCAGCAGTACCACACTCATCACAGGGCACAGGCACCACATTTGCAGACTTCAGGGCACCCAACTCCTCCACTGGAATCTCAGGAAGACAGCAAACTTCAAGAGCACAGGGCATCTGCTCAACTATTAAGAAGCCATAAGCTTCAAGTGAAGAGTTTAAGTCATTCTGATCAGGAGGCTTTTAGTTTATAAGAAAACAGACACTGGACTCTTCATTTAGTCCAAACCAGTGAAGAGTTTAAGTCATTCTGATCAGGAAGCCTTTAATTTCTAAGACAACAGGTACTGGACTCTTCATTTAGTCCAGTCCAGTGAAGAGTTTAAATCATTCTGATCAGGAAGCCTTTAATTTCTAAGACAACAGGTACTGGACTCTTCATTTAGTGCAGTCCAGGGAAGAGTTTAAGTCATTCTGATCAGGAATTCCACCTTTAATTTCGAAGACAACAGGCACTGGACTCTTCATTTAGTCCAGTCCAGTGAAGACTTTAAGTCATTCTGATCAGGAAGCCTTTAGTTTCTAAGACAACAATCACTGGACTCTGCATTTAGTCCAATCCAGTGAAGAGTTTAAGTCATGCTGATCAGGAGGCTTTTTGTTTCTAAGACAAGAGGCACTGGACTCTTCATTTAGTCCAAGCCAGTGAAGACTTTAAGTCATGCTGATCAGGAACCCTTTAATTTCTAAGACAACAAGCACTGGACTCTGCATTAATCCAGCCCAGTGAAGAGTTTAAATCATTCTGATCAGGAAGCCTTTAATTTCTAAGACAACAGGTACTGGACTTGTCATTTAGTCCAGTCCAGTGAAGAGTTTTAAGTCATTCTGATCAGGAAGCCTTTAGTTTCTAAGACAACAAGCACTGGACTCTTCATTTAGTCCAGTCCAGTAAAGACTTTAAGTCATTCTGATCAGGAGGACTTTAGTTTCTAAGACAACAGGCACTGGACTCTTCATTTAGTCCAGCTCTAAGCTACCTAGTGAATGGCATTTTGTTTGTGAAAGGGTATTTTTTTTTCCCCCCTGATGTTTAGAGATGCTTAGAGGTCACCCTTCAGAAGCTTGCCATTTCTGGACCACTCAGAGTGGGCAAGCCAACGTAATGCAAGTCTTAGCTGAACATGCAGGAGGACGCTAGGAACCGAAAGCAAATCTAAAAACTAATCCAGTGGGCAACCTGCCTTTTTCCCTGGGTATGAAATGAGCTCCTCCTGCAAGCCAGCAGCCCCTCCCCAACCCGAGGAAAGAGTCTGTCATTTATAGTAAAGGTTAATGCCGTGATAAGGGCAAGTTCACATTTCAGCTGCCTAGCATTTAGGGCTTCAGCAGCAGCAGCAGCAGCAAAGTTTTTCGTTTTGCCATTTTCAATATGTTATCCCTGGAATCATTCGCTTTATTAAGCCTCCTATGTCAAAATAAAACGTTTTTGTTTTTTTCTTTTTCAAAAAAGAGAGTAAAAAATTATTACATCAAGCTTTCACCTAGAGACAGTTTTATAAATAACCTCTTTGTGAAGCCACTTCTGTGCTGGTTTGAACTTAGTCCCTCTCTGAAAGAGTTGGGGCTGTTCAGTTTGGAGAAGAGGAGGCTCCCAGGTGACCTTCTTGTGGCCTTCCAGGATCTGAAGGGGACCTACAGAAAAGCTGGGGAGGGACTTTTTAGGCTATCAGGTAGTGACAGGACTAGGGGGAATGGAGCAAAGCTGGAGGTGGGGAGATTCAGATTGGATGTGTGGAGGAAGTTTTTGAGCATGAGAGTGGTGAGAGCCTGGAATGGGATGCCCAGGAAGGAGGTTGGGGCCACTTCCCTGGATGTGTTTGCGGCCAGGCTGGCAGCGGCTGTGGGCAGCCTGATGTAGGGTAGGGTGTCCCTGGGCATGGCAGGGGGGTTGGAACTAGATGATGCTTGTGGTCCCTTCTGATCCCAACTGATTTTATGATTATGTCTGCTCCCTCCCTGGATGTGTTCAAGGCCAGGTTGGATGAGGTCTTGAGTGACCTGATCTAGTGGGAGGTGTCCCTGCCTATGGCACAGGGGAGTTGGAACTGGATGATCTTTGAGGTCTCTTCCAACCTAAACCATTCTATGATTCTATGATTCTGTTGATTCTGTGATTCTGTGATTCTATGACTCTATGCATGTAAATAAATTAAAGGATTGGAGGTAAATGAATACTCATGCTAAAGTGTGTATCATTGATTGGTTTGCTAAGAGGGATAAAAAGGCAATGCTTAAGCAATTTCTCACTCTTTGCTCCCTTTGCCTTCTGCCTTCCACCTCCTCCACTGCTTCTCTGTGCATGGCTGTTTACTAACCTTGACCGAGCAGGTGACACCTGTGCCTTGCTGGTTTTCTGCCTGGGAGGAGAGAGGAAGGTGGCCTGGCCCCTTCTGGGCTTCCTTTGTCCAGAGGGGGAGGGTTGGATTTCTGTATTGTTTCAAAGTTGTATATAATTTTGTGCAATCGTGAATACATTTATATATATTCTATGATTCTATGAATGTTCCCCAATCACTAGGGCAATCTAGGTTATTTCAAAGTGTGGGGAGGGCAGATAACTGCCAAACAACCACAGCTTGAGAGCTCCAAACCAGGCAGGCTCTTTGCTTTTAATCAGGCATGGGTTTTTTGTTTTTTTTTTTCCCTAAAGCGTGGTAGTTGGCTGGGCAAGAGAACACTGCACAAAACAACAAACAGAAACGCAGTTCCAAGAAGAGATCCTCTGCAGCATTCATCCTCTTTTGGTTTTAACAGAGAAAAGGTTCCCTTTGGGTTTGAGTTTGCATATTACCATTTGCAATGACTCCATGTGAAGGCAGCTAATTATGCAGCTATTGATCTGATTCCCCCCTCCCCCTGCCCCGGGTTGAAGGCTCAGGTTGGGAGAGCAGGCTAAAAACAGGCTGTGAAGGACACAGGAATGCCTGTGATATTTTTGTAAGTGTTATTTATTATTTGTATTAACATACTGTCCAGGAGTCCTGGCCACGGAGCAGGACTCATGGGGTGAGGTGTTAGACAAAAACAGACTAGCAGATGATCCTGGCCACAAAGAGCCTGCACATATTATTAGCCTTTGGACAAACCAAGCCGTGACATTCTCAGCAGCAGAGCTCAGCAGGCTGGGGGCACAGCTTAAGCTGACTGTTGAAGCAGCCTCACCTTTGAATCCTAACAGGGAACGGGACAAAGTCTGCATCTGTCCACAGCAGCTACAGTTCACAGCTGTCCTTCGCGTGTGTCTTACAAATTGGACTCGATCTTAAAGGGCTTTTCCAACCAAAATAATTCTGTGATCCTGTGAGCTCTTGGCTGGTGCCATTCTGACCCAACAAGGAAACTGTTCAGGGTGGTCTGGGGTGCTAAATGAGAGCCCTCAGTGTATACCAAGGGACAACATTCTGGACACAGGCAGAAAGGGACAATATCGTTAGCACGATGAGCAGAGGTCCCAGCCAACAAACAGCTTAGCTTACTGAGCTCACCAGAAGCACTGCAGCCAAGGAAGCATCCAGAAAAAAGAATGTTAAAGCCAGCAGTGAGGTTGGTGTGCAGGAGTCCTGGCCAAGTGTTGGCTGGGACCAGTGGAGCAGCAGCCCACAAACCTGGGAGGGATCAGTAACAGCCAGTTCAGAAGCAAACAAGGTGTCACTCACTTCAAGTTTCGCCTCCAGCCATCACAAATGCAGCACTCCAGCTGGTAGCTGAGGACAGAAGGGACCACTACTGGATGTTAAGGACAGCTCGTGAGCCAGAGTGGGATGATGAACACGAAGACTACCAGGAGCTGGCTGAACTCACTTCTCTGAGAGTGTGCTTCATAGCCAAATGCAGCTCAGATTATCAAAACCAAATAAAC
Source organism: Psilopogon haemacephalus (assembly GCA_013396835.1). NCBI lineage: Eukaryota > Metazoa > Chordata > Aves > Piciformes > Megalaimidae > Psilopogon > Psilopogon haemacephalus. The sequence continues at coordinate 12,668 of VWZI01014473.1, forward strand.
ATGGTGGGATCATTCAACACTCCTTGGGTTTTGTTTTGGTTTTGTTGGGTTTTTTGTGTTGGTTTTTTTTTATAGTTCATGTCTCCTATTAATTTCATAGAATCATAGAATCAGTCTGGGTTGGAAGGGACCACAAGCATTATCTAGTTCCAACCCCTCTGCCATGCCCAGGGACATCCTACCCTACATCAGGCTGCCCACAGCCTCTGCCAGCCTGGCTGCAAACACCTCCAGGGATGTGGCTCCAGCCACCCCCCGGTGCAACCCATTCCAGGCTCTCACCATTCTCATGCTGAACAACTTCCTCCTCACATCCAATCTGAATCTCCCCACCTCCAGCTTTGCTCCATTCCCCTTAGTCCTGTCACTACCTGAGAGACTAAAAAGTCCCTCCCCAGCTCTTTTGTAGGCTCCCTTCAGATCCTGGAAGGCCACGAGGAGGTCACCTGGGAGCCTCCTCTTCTCCAGACTGAACAGCTCCAACTCTTTCAGTCTGTCCTCATAGCAGAGGTGCTGCAGCCCTCTGAGCATCCTCGTGGACCGTCTCTGGACACACTCCAGCATGTCCACATCCCTCTTGTAATAGGGGCTCCAGAACTGGATGCAGTGCTCCAGATGGGGTCTCACCAGGGCAGAGTACTCCTATCATTTGATCTTCTCTTATAGGCATGCATCATTGAAGTTCCAACTTGGAAGTCTGGGCAGCACAGGCTGAACCCAAGAGCAGGAGTGGAATATGTCTCCAGCACATATGCTACTGTCAGACTGATGATTAGTTTCTAGCATCAGAAGTATGAGAGCTCTGGAGCCAAACCCAACACCAGAGCGAGCACATCCATTTCAACCAATAAATTACTAAACGAGATGCCAGTATGGTGGTTTGCATTTCACCAGTTGTTTCTCTAAATGGGAGGAGTGCAATGCTTTCTGGATTTCCATGCATTTTCATGGTTAATTAGAAGCAATAAAGCCTACAATCCAGCTTGGAAAAAAGAAAAAAAATTACAATTGAGCTGAATTTCAATGTAAAGTTTCACATTTTACTGGTTTGGATCTCACTTTTCTCCCCCTCCACTGCTGCTTCCTTTATGCCTCCTGCCAAATTTGACCTGATGGCTGTTTTCCTCTGCTGTGATGAATGAATTCCAGCATCACTGTAGATTGTTCCACACAGACTCTGCTTACAAAACAGCTCGGCTAAGAAACACCTGTTAGCTGACTGCTGTATTTTTCATCAAGCTTAGAAACAATCACAGAATCATAGAATGGTTGAGGTTGGAATGTAATGACAGGACGAGGGGGAATGGGTTCAAACTGGCAGAGGGGAGATTTAAACGGGATATCAGAAGGAAGTTCTTCACAGTGAGGGTGAAGAACACTGGCACAGGTTGCCCAGGGAGGTTGTGGCTGCTCCCTCCCTGGAGGTGTTCAAGGCCAGGATGGATGAGGTCTTGAGCATCCTGATCTAGTGGGAGGTGTCCCTGCCTATGGCAGGGGGTTGGAACAGGATGATATTTGAGGTCTCTTCCAATCTAAACCATTCTATGATTCTATGATTGGAAGGGACCTCAAAGATCATCCAGTTCCAATCTCTCTGTGCCATAGGCAGGGACACCTCCCACTAGAACAGGTCACTCAAGGCCTTATCCAACCTGGCCTTGAACACCTCCAGGGAGGGAGCAGCCACAACCTTCATAGACAACTGTTTCAGTGTCTCACCACCCTCACTGTAAAGAACTTCCTCCTAACATCCCATTTAAATCTCCCCTCTGCCAGTTTAAACCCATTACCCCTCCTTATCTCATGTTCTCCTTAGCTCATGTTCTTCATGTCACTGGTGGTGAACAAGCTGTTTACTTCTCAGAGAGCAGAGTTTCTCTGGCCTTGCATCATGGCTCTAGTGCATCTGACCAAGCTTTGGACTGCCCTGAATGCTGTTTTCACTAGTGGCTGGATAGGCGCCAGATCATAGAATCACAGAGTCATGGAATGGTTTAGGTTGGAAGAAACCTCAAAGATCATCCAGTTCCAACCCCCCTGTGCTATAGGCAGGGACACCTCCCACTAGAATAGGTCGCTCATCCAGCCTGGCCCTGAACACCTCCAGGGAGGGAGCAGCCACAACCTCCCTGGGCAACCTGTGCCAGTGATGTTCAAAAGGAGACTGGATGAAGCACTTGGTGCCATGGTTTAGTTGATTAGATGATGCTGGGTGGTAGGCTGGACTTGATGATCTTGAAGGTCTTTTCCAACCTGATTAATTCTGTGATTCTGTGAAGTGCTTCTGTGAAATTCTTTATCAGTGAATTGGTTTTCCACACTGACATCCAGTGAGTACCCTTTCTTAAATCCGAAATCAGACAAGATACACAGAGATCTGGAAACCAGAAGGAAGTTCTTTACAATGAGGGTAGTGACACACTGGAACAGGTTGTCCGGAGAGGTGGTTGAGACATTCAAAGTCCAGCTTAATGGGGCTCTGAGCAACCTGATCTAGTTAAAGATCACAGAATCACAGAATGTCAGGGGCTGGAAAGGACCTCAAAAGCTCATCCAGTCCAACCTCCCTGCCACACCAGGATCACCTACGCCAGATCACACAGGAATGCATCCAGGTGGGTCTTGAACATCTCCAAATAGGGGGACTACACAACCCCCCTGGGCAGCCTGTTCCAGTCTTCTGTCACCCTCATAGGGAAAAAAAATCCTCCTCATGCTTAAATCATAGGATCATGGAATGGTTTAGGTTGGAAGAGACCTCAAAGGTCATCCAGTTCCAACCCTCCTGTGCCATAGGCAGGGACACCTCCCACTAGATCAGGTTGCTCAAGACCTCATCCAACCTGGCCTTGAACACATCCAAGGAGGGAGCAGCCACAACCTCCCTGGGCAACCTGTGCCAGTGTTTCACCACCCTCTAAAGAACTTCCTCCTAACATCCTGTTTAAATCTCCACTCTGCTAGTTTAAACCCATTACACCTCATCCTGTCATTACAAGACCTTGTGTACAGTCCCTCCCCAGCCTTCCTGTAGGCCCCCTTCAGATACTGGAAGGCTGCTATAAGGTCTCCTGGAAGCCTTCTCTTCTCCAGGCTGAAAAGCCCCAACTCTCTCAGCCTGTCCTCAGAGAGACGAAAGCCAAGAAAAGCCAACAAAGTAATTCTCCATCCACTGGTTTCCCACTTGGAAATCCATCCTAAACTGCACAAAGGGCAAACCAGTGCAGTTGCATCCCCATCTGCACCCCACAGAAACACCAACATTTTCATCTCTTGGAGCAAAGGAGCAGCAGTGTTGAGCCCCCCAGCAGTGACTGCAGCACAGTAAGCACTCAGCTCGCTGGATGGGAATTTTATGCAGTGGCTCTATCTGGCTCAGATGAGACCAAAACAAAAAGGCAGGAAAATATAAATGAAAAAACAAATTTACTTGGGAGGTGGAGTCTAGAAAGCTTGGAGAACAAAAGAAAACAAACACCAGATGAATACAAGGACACAGTGACACAATGCTGAGTGCCCCTGCTCACTGCAGGAGGGTTGGACGAGATGACCTTTGAAGGTCTCTTCCAACTTGATGCAGCTTATGCCTCTGCTGCTGCTGTTTTAATGAAGAGATTCAATATATACCCTCAGTATATGATGAGCCAAAGCACAACAGAGCTGCTCCAAATCACTGGCCAGACCCTAATTAGTGTTTCAGTCAAATACTCAGAGATGAGAACTGAAAGCAGGCACAGCAGAATAGAATAGAATAGAATAGAATAGAATAGAATAGAATAGAATAGAATAGAATAGAATAGAATAGAATAGAATAGAATAGAATAGAATAGAATAGCCAGTTTGGAAAAGACCTTCAAGATCATCCAGTCCAGCCTATCAGCCAGCCCTAGCCAATCAACTAAACCATGGGACTAAGTGCTCCATCCAGTGTTTTCCTGTTCAAGAGGGGCATAGAATTGCTTGAGAGAGTCCAGTGCAGAGCCACAAAGATGATGAAGGGAATGGAACATCTCTCTTATGAGGAGAGACTGAGGGAGCTGGAGCTCTACTGCTTGGAGAAGAGGAGACTGTGAGGTGACCTCAGCAGTAGTTATCAATATGTGCAGGTGAGTGCCAAGAGGCTGGAGCCAGGCTCTAATGCCCATTGGCAGGACAAGGGGCAATGGGTGGAAGCTGAGGCATAGGAAGTTCCATGGAAACATGAGGAGGATTTTTTTTTTTCCAGGGAGGGTGACAGGAGACTGGAACAGGCTGCCCAGGGAGGTTGTGGAGTCTCTTTGGAGAGATTCAAAACCTGCCTGGATGTGTTCCTGTGTGATCTGGTCTAGGTGACCCTGCTGTGGCAGGGAGATTAGACTGGATGAGCTTTGGAGGTCCCTTCCAGCCCCTGACATTCTATCCTTCTATGATTCAAATCCACAGCAGAATGATTTCCACAGCACTTTGCTGCCACGTTGACATTTTGCTTTCTATCAACATCCGCAAGAATGCTTTTGTGATGAGAGTGCCAAGAAGCTGCTGGGTTTTTTTCTTTTTTCCAGACAGTAAGGAAATTTTGCTTCTGTTTACTTCACACACATCACAATTTACACAGCAAGACATTTTTGTGGACACAACTGCGCTGTCGAATTTATTTGTCCAGCAATTAAGTCCAAACTAAGATAAATTATCATGTATTATCAATCTAGATATCACAATAGGAACTGGCTCTTTCCAGAAAGTACTACAAAGAATTAAAGGGAGAGTGACATAGAAACATCCAGGTTGGAAAAGTCCCTCAGGACATAGAAACATCCAGGTTGGAAAAGCCCTTCAGGATCACCAAGTCCAACCTAGAACCCTACTCTACAAGATTCACCTTAAACCATAGCCCTAAGCATCACATCCGAACAACCCTTAAACACATCTAGGGTGGGTGACTCAATCATCTCCCTGGACAGCTCATTAAAAATAAAAAGAAAGGATGGGAAGATAATTTTTTTTAAAGAAAAAAAAAACAACAAACAATTAAAAAACCTAAACAACAAACAAACAACAAACCAAGCACAGTAAAGTGTAAGTGAAAAGAGTGATCAAGATAATGCATAGCAGTTAAAGCTCTCTGGCATTGGCAGAGACACTTTCCACTAGACCAGGTTGCTCTCTCTGGTTGATCAGTGATTAATCACTTGCATTTTAAAATACTATTAGCCAATTTCTTGGGCCACCCAATCCTGATTAAAATTTACTTTCTAAAATATCATCTCAGAGAACTGAAACTCCTTCACTTCCAGACTTGTACATATTTTTCTGAAGAACTGATTCACAGAATGATTTGGGTTGGAAAAATCCTTAAAGACCATCTAGTTCCAACCCTCCTGCCATGGACAGGGACACTTCCACTAGACCAGGTCACTCAAAGACTCACCCAATCTGGCCTTGAACACCTCCAGGGAGGGGGCACCCACAATATCTGTGGGCAACCTGTTCCGGTGTCTCACCACCCTCACTGTAAAGAATTTCTTTCTAATATAGAGTCTCAATCTCTCTTCTTCCAGCTTAAAGCCATTGCCCCTTT
>VWZI01014473.1:24328-35745 GCA_013396835.1 Psilopogon haemacephalus
CTTCCAGGGATGGCAACTCCACCAACTCCCTTGGCAGCCCATTCCAATGCCAATCACTCTCTCTGTGAAGAACTTCCTCTTAATATCCAGCCTATACCTCCCCTGGCACAACTTGAGACTGTGTCCCCTCCTTCTGTTGCTGGTTGCCTGGGAGAAGAGACCAACCCCACCGGCCACAACCTCCCTTCAGGTAGTTGTAGAGAGCAATGAGGTCTGCTCTGAGCCTCCTCTTCTCCAGGCTGCACACCCTCAGCTCCCTCAGCCTTTCCCCACAGGGCTGTGCTCCAGGCCCCTCACCAGCTTCGTTGCCCTTCTCTGGACGTGTTCCAGTACCTCAATATCTCTCTTGAATTGAGGAGACCAGAACTGGAAACAGGAGAAAGGTACTAAAGGTGTCACAGTTTTTCTGCGTGTACTGGAGGAAATCACACTCACTGGCCTGCAATAACTGGAAAGAAATAGCTATATACTACATCAAACCAACCAAAACTAAGACAGTACAGAAAAATTAGCAATAAATAAAGGAATGCCCCTCCTTATGCAGTCAATTAACAAGCAGATATAACTGCTTCTGGACTAGAGTTGTCAATACTGTTTTTTCCAAATATAGATATGGTAGAAGTAAATGAAAAACACTCCTGATGCCTGCACTTGAAAATAATAAACCACCAATCTGGGCAAAAGACTAGAACACTTGATCTTTCACATTCACATGCAGTCCTTTGAACAGCCACTTACTCATCCCTGCAAGGAAAAGTGGCAGCAAAAATCTGCAGGTATGGAACTTGACAGCTTCAGAAACAAAGGTCTGGCTTGGTGGGTTTGGAGCCATTTACTCACAGAGCAGTAGTTAGAAACACCCATTGATAATGTTCAAGAAGCCAGAAGCAGCAGTGAACTTTATTTAATAGCCAATTTATTTATTTTTTTGGGGGAAAAAAGAAAAGTAATTACTAAAGGTAAGTAGAGGACGCAGGTACAGAGGTAATCATTAATGCCCTGAAAACTGCTTTTTGGGTAACACTTTGAAGATACATATCTTGCAAGGAAAATTTACCTGAAGGAATGAGAAACATACACAGACATAATGACTTCTGTGTCCTTCCTACTACAACCCACCTTGCCTTTGGGATTTTACATAAGAACAAGGAAAAAAAAAAACCCACAACTATCCAATGTAATTCAATATCATCCTCTTAAAACAGCCATAACAAAAAAATTTGAGTCTTTCCTGAAAGAGAGCCAAGGAAAAGAAAACTCACTACTGGCATCTTTTGCAGTTGTTTATATCAATATTCCTTTTTCAAACAGGACTGCAAAGAAATAAAATTGGATGGGATTTAGAGGGTAAAGAAAGGCACAGAAGGGAGTTTTAGGAAAAGGCTGAAAGGAATCACAAATTAGATCCTCAAACTGAGTGGTACTCCTGCAGAAATATGCCTGGGAGTCTACAGGTTGAAGGACCTAGCCTCAAAGGCTGTAAGATCATAGAATCAGTTTTTAAATTACTGCAGCATGGCTCTGAATGCACTAAAACTTTAAAATGCCGTTTCCATAAAGGCAATTTAACCTCAGCTCTCCTCACACCCCACCTGCAGTACTGTGTGCAGTTCTGGAGCCCCCAGCACAGGAAGGACATGGAACTGCTGGAGAGAGTCCAGACGAGGGCCACGAAGACCATCAGAGGGCTGGAGCACCTCTGCTATGAGGACAGGCTGAGAGAGTTGGGGGTTCTGCAGCCTGGAGAAGAGAAGGCTTCCATGAGACCTTATAGCAACCTTCCAGTATCTGAAGGAGACCTACAGGAAGGCTGGGGAGGGACTGTTCACAAGGTCTTCTAATGACAGGATGAGGGGGAATGGGTTCAAATTGGCAGAGGGGAGATTTGAATGGGATGTTAGGAGAAAGTTCTTCACAGTGAGGGTGGTGAGGCACTGGAACAGGTTGCTCAGGGAGGTTGTGGCTGCTCCCTCCCTGGAGGTGTTCAAGGCCAGGCTGGATGAGGTCTTGAGCGACCTTATCTAGTGGGAAGTGTCCCTGCCTATGGCACAGGGGGGTTGGAACTGGATGATCTTTGAGGTCTCTTCCAACCAAAACCATTCTATGATTCTATGATTCTATGTACTGAAACTCAGACAACTACCCTCCAATGTCAGTGGTGCCAAAACAGTAGGGAGCCAGCTACACATCAGTCTAAGTCAAGAATGGTCACCTTCCCCATGCTCAGGGACTCCTTTATTCCCAGCTTTATCTCAAGGTAAAATCAATAGAGCTGTATTATTCCATGGCCAATCCTGTGTGCTGGTTTGGAGGTTAACTGGAATATTTTCTTGAGAGAAATTAGATTATTGGAAGTGAAAAGAAAAACAATGGCGAAGTCTATTTCACTTGTAGGCTTGCTTAGACATAATAAAACTAGAACACAGACATATTAAAACTGGAACACAGACATATTAAAATTAGAACACAGACATAGATACGACAGTCTCTGCCTGGCTCTTGCCATATTGACTCTCTCTGCCTGACCCTGACCATAACCCAAATAATAATTTCCTTCTTAACCCCTCTTGCTGACCTCTTCCAACTCCTCGTGAACATAAAAAGAGAGCTGCTGAGATAAGGGAGTGGGTGGGAGGAGGTGGAAAGAAGGTGGAAAGGTGGTCAGGAGCCCCTCCTGAGCACTCTGATTGCTGGGAGGGATGTTGTGTTCCTGTATTACTTTTAACTTGTATATATCTGTAAATATTTGTAATATATTGTAAATATCTGCTTGGATCTTGTGCTAAGCTGTGATTATAAAGCTTCATTCCTTAACTTCCAGCTGGCTCAGTCTAGTCTGGATGAATTCATTGGGGGGGTTGTGTGTCACACTCAGAACCACTACATCCTGTTAGACCCAACACCCATTCATACCCCCACCCTCATCCCCAACAGCAGTCACAGGACTGTGCCACCCTTTGAGGTGACCTCCAGATGGCCACGGGCTGTCAGCACCTCCTCTGTGGTCTTCCTTGCTTAAAACAGATTATGGCCAGCTTCTACTCTGCCCTTAAAGTCAACATGAAAGAGTTCCCTAGACAGTCCCACAGTGAATGTTATCTGCAGACTGTGGTATTTGGGGGAAAGAAAATGAGACAGAACACACAATTGCAGTTTTCTTTCTTCCCAAGGAGCTATCTTCTTTTTTGTTGGTTTTTTTTTTGTGGCGACAGCTTCCAGTTCATACGTTCCAGTCTCCCTACAGCTAGCACCACAACTGGAAGAATGGTATGTAAACAAGAAGGTATTCTTCCTCTAAAAATATACTCTGCCTCTTGAATAACGCCCGCTTCAGGGAAAAAGAAAAGAAAAAATAAATAAAAGAATCAAGAAAAAAAAAAAAAGAAAAAACTAACAAAAAGAAGGGAAGAAGAAAAAATTTAAAAAGAAAGAAGAAGAAATTAAAAAAAGAGAAAACAGAAAGAAGAAAAATTAAAAGAAAAAAGAAAAAAGAAAAAAGGAAAAGAAAAGAAAAACAAAGAAAAAAGGAAAACTAAAGAAAAAAGAAAGAAGAAAAAAGAAGAAAAAAGGAAAAAGAAAAAAGAAAGAAGAAAAAAGAAAAATCAGAAAGAAGAAAAATAAAATGGAAAAGAAAAAAAAACATAAAGAAATAAAAAAAAAGGAAAACTAAAGAAAAAAGAAAGAAGAAAACAGAAAGTGGAAAAAAAGAAAGAAGAAAAAAGGAAAAATAAAAAGAAGAAAAAAGAAGAAAGAAGAAAAAAGGAAAACTAAAGAAAAAAGAAGGAAGAAAACAGAAAGTGGAGAAAAAGGAAGAAGAAAAAAAGGAAAAATAAAAAGAATGAAGAAAAAAGAAGAAAGAAGAAAAAAGGAAAAAGAAAAAAGGAAAAAGAAAAAAAGGAAAAATAAAAAGAATGAAGAAAAAAGAAGAAAGAAGAAAAAAGGAAAAAGAAAAAAGGAAAAAGAAAAAAAGGAAAAATAAAAAGAATGAAGAAAAAAGAAGAAAGAAGAAAAAGGAAAAAGAAAAAAGAAAGAAGAAAAAAGAGAAAAGAAAGAAGAAAAAAGGAAAAATAAAACAAAATTAAAAAAAAGAAATAAGAAAAAAAATAAAAGAAAAAAAAACCCAAAAATACTAGAAGACTTAAGGTGACTACACAGAGTTGAGGTTTCAGAGGGACTGAGTTTAGTAAGCCAGAAGAGTTCGACTTATAAAAATAATCGCCACCTGAATCACATGGTCATCAAAGGTGCAAAAAGCAGCACTGAAAGATGTTTCTCCATTTGGTATACTCACCAAACCTGCAATGGGGGTGGGCAGTCTGTTGATCTTTTTTACCAGTCCTGGCTTTATTGCGTTCAGCAACCTGTTAGGAGAAAAGAATACTTATGAATGGTATGCATCCAAATGATCAGATACTTGTCCCCAGCTCATAAGGGTTTCAGTGTGGCTGGAAATGAGGAGCCTTCCCTTTCTGGAATAGAATAGAATAGAATAGAATAGAATAGAATAGAATAGAATAGAATAGAATAGAATAGAATAGAATAGAATAGAATAGAATCCAGGTTGGAAGAGACCTCCAAGATCATCCAGTCCAACCTATCACCCAGCCCTAGCCAATGGCACTAAGTGCTCTATCCAAAATGAAGACTAGGAGGTAAAATACCTCCTGTACACTATCTCAATTGTTTTTATATCCTAAATTTGTCTGAAGGGAGGCTGCAGTTAGGTGGGGTTGGTCTCTTCTCCCAGGCAACCAGGGACAGAACGAGGGGATGCAGTCTCAAGCTGCACCAGGGCAGGTTTAGGCTGGATCTTAGGAAGAAGTTCTTTCCAGAGAGAGTGATTGGCATTGGAATGGGATGCCCAGGGAAGTGGTGGAGTCACCGTCTCTGAGGGAATTTAAAAGGAGACTGGATGAGGCACTTGGTGTCATGGTTTAATTAATTAGAAGGTGTTAGGTTGGACTTGATGATCTCAAAGGACTTTTCCAACCTGGTTAATTCAGTGATTCTGTGATATCAGTAAGTTTTGTCACATCAGTCTGCCTCCACTGCCCACAGACAGGTCATAACTGTAAGGATCTGGCAGCAGAAACTCAAAAGGTATCCAACTCTCACCATAGTTTGGGGAGAGCAGTCCTGCAGTTTCTGCACTGAAGGGAAGTGGCAAAGGACATCCACTTTATGGGTGGGCTGTCTATTTTTCTGCATCTGTGCTTCAGATTAAATGCCATCCTTGCATGTGTCTTGGAGAAGGGAGATGCCCATAAAATAAACATCAGAAGAGAAACAGAAAGGGAGTAAAAAAAGACCCACCTCATCATCAAAACATCATCAAGCCAGTGACACCACCACTGAACATTGTTCTGTGTCCAAAGATTACCAACCCCCCCTCCCAAATAAAGTTCACCACCACCCATGAACACGTTGACAAGTGCTGACATGGCTCATTGTTAGAATACTGAAAAAAAAAAATAAAAAAAAAAATCCAAGCCTCTAAAAGTGGGGAATTTTAATTATAAAACCCCTCTTGCAACAAGCACATTCTTTACCACCCTTATGCCAAGAGAAAAAAAACCCTTATGCCTTTCATCCAAAGGAAAACCCATCCATGGGGACGAAAAGCAGTCAGGCCAAGGCACTCCCTTCAAACTCAAGACCTTTGAAGAGAAAAAAAAAAAGACGTCTATGATCATATAAAACTCTCTAAAATCAAGAACAGCCACTGTGGAAGAGAGGAAGCTCATTTTGTGCTGACATTTGTCTCCGTTCAAGAGTTGACCCTCCTGGCAGCCTGCTGTGGTAGCAAAATTGCTCATATTTAACATATGAGAAGTTGATCCTAAGTAAAAGAACGTTCCCTTCAACTGGAAACTAACACCCTGGATGTTAGGAGGAAGTTCCACCTGGGGTGGGGGGCACACACACACACACACATGCACACACATCAGCACCATTAACTGTTTAAACCTTTAGACAGCTGAATAGCCTCATGCTACTACGTGGAAATCTGTGCCGTAGCTTAGTAGGAGAAGTTCTACAGAAGGGCTGGGGAGGGACTATTCACAAGGTCTTGTAATGACAGGATGAGGGGCAAGGGGTTTAAACTGGCAGAGGGGAGATTTAAACTGGATGTTAGGAGGAAGTTCTTCACAGTGAGGGTGGTGAGACACTGGCACAGGTTGCCCTGGGAGGATGTGGCTGCTCCCTCCATGGAGGTGTTGAAGGACAGTTTGAATGAGGCCTTGAGCGACCTGTTCTAGTGGGAGGTGTCCCTGCCTATGGCACAGGGGGGTTGGAACTGGATGAGCTTTGAGGTCCCTTCCAACCTAAACCATTCTATGATACTATGAAATATTACTTCAACCCCACCTCCCCCCTGCCCCCCCTCAAAAAAAAAAGCACTGAACTATTATTCAACCTTGCACAGTGCATCCTTATGTAATTGTTATTTTCCATTTAGGTGCTGCAACAGCCAATTAATTCTTTTTTAAACATATTTTTGGTCATCAGATCACTTCTTTCCAAATACTGCAGCTCTGCTGAGATTTCAACCATCAACCTGTCTACTCTGCCTCAGGTGAACATAAAAGGATATATTGGCTAATGCATCCTATTTATTACTTAAACACGAACACATCAGGCACTGTAGCTAATATTGCAGGTAGAGATTGAAAGCCATAGACAAGGACAGAAAGGAAAATGAAAGGTCTCAATGGAAACCAAAACTCATAGAATCACAGAATCATAGAATGGTTTAGGTTGGAAGAGACCTCAAAGATCATCCAGTTCCAACCCCCCTGTGCCATAGGCAGGGACACCTCCCACTAGAAAGAGGTTGCTCAAGGCATCATCCAGCCTGGCCTTGAGCACTTCCAGGGAGGGAGTAGCCACAACCTCCCTGGGCAACCTGTTTCAGTGTCTCACCACCCTCACTGCAAACAACTTCCTCCTAACCTCCCATTTACATCTCCCCTCTGCCAGTTTGAACCCATTCCCCCTTGTCCTGTCATTACAAGACCTTGTCAATAGTCTCTCCCCAACCTTCCTGTAGGCCCCCTTCAGATACTGGAAGGCTACTATAAGGTCTCCTGGAAGCCTTCTCTTCTCCAGGCTGAACAGCACCAACTCTCTCAGCCTGTCCTCATAGCAGAGCTGCTGCAGCCCTCTCAGCATCTTGGTGGCCTCCTTTGGACTCTCTCCAACAGTTCCATGTCCTTCTTGTGCTGGGGGCTCCAGAACTGCACACAGTGCTGCAGGTGGGGTCTGACAAAAGCAGAGCAAAGGGGCAGAATCCCCTCCCTTGCCCTGCTGCCCACAGCTGCTCTTGCTGCAGCCCAGCACACAGTTGCTGTCTGGGCTGCACTCACACTGCAGCCTCATCTTGAGCCTCTCATCCACCCAGACCCCCAGGTCCTTTTCCTCAGGGCTGCTCTCAGCCATTCCCCACTCACCCTTGAGTTGTGCTTGGGATTGCACCCACCCAGGTGCAGGACCTTACACTTGGCCTTGCTGAATGTAATGAGGTTGGCCTGGGCACACCTCTGCAGCCTGTGCAGGTCCCTCTGGATGGATCCCTGCCCTCTAGCAAGTCGACTGTGCCACACAGCTTGGTGCCATCTGCACCCTTGCTGAGGCTGCACTGATTCCTCTGCCCATGTCACTGACATTCTAAAGCCCATTCTGAATAAATCTTCAAAATGGGTTGTACTGGTTTCCGGCTGAGATATGGGAGAAGAGTAAAATGAGAGGAGGCAAAGAAGCAGGGGCATAAACAACATTTAAGATCACTGTTTGGAGTCTGAGAGGGAGGAAATGGGATGGTGCAAGATGGAAAAGCCTGAGGAAGAAAGGTCTCTGCTATTAAGATGTTTACCTCCAGTTGGAAACATCTCTAAAGGGTCTGGCACCAAAGCCTCTAGCACTTGCTCCCAGCAGAATGTGCCAAAGGGAGATTTCTTCCAGAGCAGCCTGGCTGCTTCTGAATGATTGTTTCATCTAAAGCAACAGTTCAGCTGCCAAAAAAATAGGCTGGCTTAAGCTTGCTCTGCCACCAACCCGCTGAAAAGCTGTACTGTTTCTGCAGGGCATCTCAACAGTTGCCTTCACTCAGTTACTATCTGTCCCTGACTCCCAAACAAGCCACACTTCTACCACAGGTGTCCTGGTTTGAGCTGGGACTCAACTAACTCTGTTCAGTGATAACTAATTCTGTTCAGTGATGCTACTTTTCAGCTCAGCCTCTTCTCAGCAGCTGCACTTTCTGAAGTTAATGGCAAGTTTTCACAGGCACTTCTAGAAGTGATAACGCTTGGTGTTGGCAGTTAGTACTAAGGATTGGTGTGCAGAAAAGCTCTGGCTCTTTCCTGTTCCTGCAGAAACCGAGGTCACTGATAAATCTTGTGTGCTACCTTAGAGTGACATAAGCAAAAGGTCACACCCGCAGTGAGGAGCAGACAGGACAAGTGGCCCTAAGCTGACCAACAATGGATTCCATTTCATGTATCACAGAATCACAGCACTACAGAGGTTGGAAGGGACCTCCAGAGATCATCCAGTCCAACCCCCCTGCCAAGCAGGATGCCCTAGGGTAGTTCATACAGGAACGCACCCAGGTGAATTTGGAGTCTCCAGAGGAGACTCCACAACCTCTCTGGGCAGCCTGCTCCAGTGCTCTGTCACCCTCACTGTAAAGAAATTTCTCCTCATGTTCTGTGTTTCAATTTGTAGCCATTGCTCTTACTGCTGCTGACCACTGCCATATTCAGTACAAAGCTGAGGAACCACAAAGGTTAAGCTCCATTCATCTGTGATCAGGACATCTCTCCCTCTCTCTCCATTCTTCTGCCTTCAATACTAATCTGTGCATCTCTGAATCCCCTTCCATAACCCAGCTCTTCAATTCAGTTCCCATCTAACACAGAGTCCAGTCTGGGACTTCCCCAGTGCCCACCCACAGCATCAGTGGTGGTGGTGACACAACTGCCATCAGGAAGGCTGGGTTTTAAACCAGCTTGGCCTTTAAACTAGAGCAGGCCAAATTTAGAGTAAGACATCAGGAAGAATTTTTTTACTATGAGGGTGGTGAGACACTGGAACAGGTTGGCCAGAGAAAGGGATTCAGAAGCTCACAGACATAGTGGCCATTGAGAAGAAAAAAGAAAGACCAGAAGAAAAAAGAAAGACCTGAAATATAGACTGTCCTACTTCTGCTGAGGCTTTTTGGTACCTATATGACCAGCATTACTCTGACATGACAAGAAGGAAGCCTCAAGGAACTTCACAACAGCAAAAGGAGCCAAGACAAGGCAAAAAGAAACATAGACAAAATATTCTTAAAAGAATTCAAACAAATTGTGATAAAGGCAAGAAAATCCCAACAATCCCACTGAACACTCAGAAGCTTCCTCAGGCTCCACCCACAAAACCCAAGTCTCTACATTCACATGACCTGTTCTCCAGACCCTTTAGGCTCTCAGCTGGGATTCCTGCCCAGCACCTAGTTTATTATGCACTTGTCCTAAATCAGGACAATCCTCTGTTCCTCACTTCTTAAAGTCCCCTTGTTACTTTCAGTCCAACATCCACACTCCCATCCTCACTTTCCCCTGGTGCTGACTTGGACCATTCAGTAGTCAGGTGTTGACAGAATAGAATAGAATAGAATAGAATAGAATAGAATAGAATAGAATAGAATAGAATAGAATAGAATAGAATAGAATAGAATAGAATCTGCCAGGTTGGAAGAGATCTCAAAGATCATCCAGTCCAACCTATCACCCAGCCCTATCCGATGGCACTAAGTGCTCCATCCAGGCTTTTCCTGAATGTCTCCAGGGATGGCGACTCCACCACCTCCCTGGGCAGCCCATTCCAATGCCAATCACTCTCTCTGTCAAGAACTTCTTCCTAATATCCAGCCTATACAGCACAACTTGAGACTGCATCCCCTCGTTCTGTCCCTGGTTGCCTGGGAGAAGAGACCAACTCCCACCTGGCTACAACCTCCCTTTAAAAGTGATGTGCAGTAAGACAGTGCATGGAAGCTAAAACCTTAGAACCATCTTACCTTATGGAAACAACAGGGCATTATGAAAGTGGAAAGCTGCTTCAGCCCCTCTCTTATAGACAGACACTAAGTCATCTCTTTCCCTGATAAAACCCAGATGTGATTGCAAGAATCAGTCACTCTATTCGGCGGTGTCCCCGGGGCTTGGCATTCCTCTGTTGGTGCAATCCCAAGCACAACTCCAAGCTGGGTGGTGAGTGGCTGAAGAGCAGCCCTGACGAAAAGGACCTGGGGGTCTGGGTGGATGAGAAGCTCAACATGAGCCAATAGTGTGCACACACAGCCCAGACAGCAACTGTGTGCTGGGCTGCAGCAAGAGCAGCTGTGGGCAGCAGGGCAAGGGAGGGGATTCTGCCCCTTTGCTCTGCTTTTGTCACACCCCACCTGCAGTACTGTGTGCAGGTCTGGAGCCCCCAGCACAAGAAGGACATGGAACTGTTGGAGAGAGTCCAGAGGAGGGCTGGAGCAGCTCTGCTATGAGGACAGGCTGAGGGAGTTGGGACTTTTCAGTCTGGAGGAGACCTTATAGCAACTTTCCAGTATCTGAAGGGGGCCTACAGGAAGGCTGGGGAGGGACTATTCACAAGGTCTTGTAATGACAGGACGAGGGGGAATGGGTTCAAACTGGGAGAGAGGAGATGTTAATGGGATGTTAGGAGGAAGTTCTTCACAGTGAGGGTGGCGAGGCACTGACACAGGTTGCCCAGGGAGGTTGTGGCTGCTCCCTCCCTAGATGTGTTCAATGCCAGGCTGGATGAGGTCTTGAGTGACCTGATCTAGTGGGAGGTGTCCCTGCCTGTGGCACAGGGGGGTTGGAGCTGGATGATCTTCGAGGTCTCTTCCAACCTAAACCATTCTATGATTGCAGGAGATAAGGTATCTCCACAGCATGGCAGACAAGCTGAAATCCCTACTAGCCACTGTGTGACTAACCTATCAGACCTTCCTGGGGTTGTTTATCAGCAGCTAAGACTTTGAGAAACTTCTGCCAGGAAGGGAAGGCGTTTCAGGCTGATAAAAGATCTCAGGGAAAGCACCAAGACAACTGGCCGCTAGATTCCTGCGAGAAAGCCTCAGTCAAGAAAACACTCAAGAGGATGGCTGCCAAAACCCAGCCTTTAAAAAAAGACCTCGCTTCTAAGAGGAAATGGAGGAGAAGCACCTTCAGAGAATGCGCTTCAGAAACCGGGGGGGAAAAAGGCTGAAGTGATGTGTGGTCACGGATCAACCCAAGCCGCGAAGGGACAGGTCTCCAACAGGCTTCTCTGCTCAACGAACAGATCATATTGCTTAAATTCAGATCATATTGCACCTCTGCTATGAGGACAGGCTGAGAGAGTTGGGGCTTTTC
>VWZI01014474.1:9804-22453 GCA_013396835.1 Psilopogon haemacephalus
CCCTGTGCCCCAGCAGTGGCAGCAGTGCAGCCTGTATTGGAGGCAGGAGCTGGCTCCTGTGCCCTGTGCCCTGTGCCCCAGCCCCAGCCCTGCCCCGTGAGTACCTGCTCTATCTGTATGCCGTACCCGGTGAAGGCTCCGTTGTCCCAGGAGGTGTTCCTGTAGATGTCATCCACTCTGTCTATCAGCTCGATCTGGGGGACACAGCAGCTGTGGAGCTCTGAGCCAGACACTCACAGCAGCTGCAATGCACTCAGCTGGAAACGCTCTGAGCAGCTCTGCAGTGACCCCAACCCTCTGCTCTGCTCTGCTCTGCTGGCACCACACCTCCAGCACTGCCTCCAGTGCTGCTGGCCCCAGCAGGACACAGCTGCTGCAGTGAGCCCAGGAGGCCACAAAGATGCTGTCAGGGCTGGAGCAGCTCTGCTGTGAGCACAGGCTGAGGGAGCTGGGGGGGTGCAGCCTGCAGAGGAGAAGGCTCCAGGGGCACCTCAGAGCTGCTGCCACTGCCTGAAGGGATCCTGCAGGAAGGCTGCAGAGGGACTTGTGCTGAGGGGGCCTGAGACAGGCCAAGGGGCAATGGTTTGGAGCTGAGGCACAGCAGGGTGATGCTGGAGCTGAGCAAGAAGTTGTTGAGTGTGAGGGTGGTGAGAGCCTGGCACAGGCTGCCCAGGGAGGCTGTGGCTGCCTCCTGCCTGGGGGTGTTGAGGGCCAGGCTGGATGAGGCTCTGAGCAGCTGAATCTGGCTGAGAGGTGTCCCTGGGCATGGCAGGAGGTTGGGGCAGCTCTGAGGTCCCTTCCAGCCTGAGCCACTCCAGGACTCTGTGACTGTCCCTTGGTGAGTGCTTTGTGTGCAGTGCCCCGGGGCAGGCTGAGAGCAGAGACTCTCACCAGGTAGTTAATGGTGGTGCTCTCCTCCCCTCGGCCCATGTACTTGAAGAAACGATGATCTGCCACCACCAGCATCTTGCAGGTGTTCTTGGAGCTCTCTGGGATGGATCTTCTCTTCCTCTGGAGGTCTTCTGATGGCAACACAAAAAAATCAACAAACTGTCACTGCTGTCCTTGCTTCAGGCTGCAGTAGGGCCAGAGAAGGGCAGCAAAGGTGGGGCAGGGTCTGGAGAGCAGAGCTGGGGAGGAGCAGCTGAGGGAGCTGGGGGGGGTTGGTGTGGAGCAGAGGAGGCTGAGGGCAGAGCTCATTGCTCTCTGCAGCTCCCTGAGAGGAGGCTGCAGTCAGGGGGGGTTGGGCTCTGCTCCCCAGGCTCAGGTGAGAGCAGCAGAGGAAATGGCCTGGGATGGTGCCAGGGGAGGGTCAGGTTGGAGAGGAGGAAAAATGTCTTTGGTGCAGGAGTGGTGAGGGACTGGCAGAGGCTGCCCAGGGAGGTGGTGGAGTCCCCATGCCTGGAGGTGTCCCAGCCCTGTGTGGCCATGGCACTTGGGGTCATGGTTTGGTGGCCATGGTGGTGCTGGGTTGGTTCTGGGCTGGGTGACCTGAGAGGCCTTCTCCAACCCAAACAAACCTATGGCTCTGATCATGCCAACTAACACAGCAAAGGACAGAGGAGAAAGAGACTGAACCCCCCCAAAGGCCATCAGAGCTGCAGATGGACTCTGGGTGAGCCCTGAGGCCCAGCAGCTGCTGCTGCACAGTGCTCAGAGTGCAGAGCTGCTCCCCTCTGCCCCTCAGCAGATGCTGCCCCAGGACACAGGCACTGAGCTCACCTCTCTGCTGCTGCCTGTCCTCCAGCCCCTCGGGCAGCAGCTCCTCCTCATCCAGCTTCAGATAACCACACACTTTGGGGGACTGCAGTCTGGAGAAGTCTCTGATATCTTCAGACCTGTAGACCAGCAGCCTCTCATCCTTCACATCATCCACAAACCTCCAGAGTGGCTGCAGGGGAGGCACAGCACAGCACAGCTGGGGTCAGCTGGCAGCTCAGAGCTGCTGCCACCAAACCTCCCCAGCACAGCACAGCTGGGGTCAGCTGGCAGCTCAGAGCTGCTGCCACCAAACCTCCCCAGCACAGCACAGCTGGGGTCAGCTGGCAGCTCAGAGCTGCTGCCACCAAACCTCCCCAGCACAGCACAGCTGGGGTCAGCTGGCAGCTCAGAGCTGCTGCCACCAAACCTCCCCAGCACAGCACAGCTGGGGTCAGCTGGCAGCTCAGAGCTGCTGCCACCAAACCTCCCCAGCACAGCACAGCTGGGGTCAGCTGGCAGCTCAGAGCTGCTGCCACNCTAACACAGCAAAGGACAGAGGAGAAAGAGACTGAACCCCCCCAAAGGCCATCAGAGCTGCAGATGGACTCTGGGTGAGCCCTGAGGCCCAGCAGCTGCTGCTGCACAGTGCTCAGAGTGCAGAGCTGCTCCCCTCTGCCCCTCAGCAGATGCTGCCCCAGGACACAGGCACTGAGCTCACCTCTCTGCTGCTGCCTGTCCTCCAGCCCCTCGGGCAGCAGCTCCTCCTCATCCAGCTTCAGATAACCACACACTTTGGGGGACTGCAGTCTGGAGAAGTCTCTGATATCTTCAGACCTGTAGACCAGCAGCCTCTCATCCTTCACATCATCCACAAACCTCCAGAGTGGCTGCAGGGGAGGCACAGCACAGCACAGCTGGGGTCAGCTGGCAGCTCAGAGCTGCTGCCACCAAACCTCCCCAGCACAGCACAGCTGGGGTCAGCTGGCAGCTCAGAGCTGCTGCCTCCAAACCTCCCCAGCACAGCACAGCTGGGGTCAGCTGGCAGCACAGAGGAGGCACCACCAAACCTCCCCAGCTCCAGCTGCACTGCTCACACGGAGCAGCTTCCCCAGGCCACCCAGCACAATCCCACAGTTCACAGGAGCTAAGCTGGAGAGGGGCCTGGAGCAGCACAGAGGGCACAGGGCTCAGCCAGGGCTGTGGCACCAGCAGGCAGGCAGCGTGGGCCAGCTGCAGCCTCCACAGCACTGCCTGCCCCCATTCAGCCCTGCAGACACAGGCAGTGAGCAGCAGGGCTGGGCTGCAGGGGCACCTGAGGGCAGCTGCAGCTGGAGGAGCTTGCAGGTCCCTTCCACCCCAACCCTTCCCAGCAGGCCATGAACTCTGTGCCCACATCCCCTGGCTCACAGACTTTAGAGAGGCCTCCAGCTCTGGGGCTCCTGACAGCCGTGTGCGAGGCCAGGCTGAGCCACCCGGGCTGGGGGCTTGGATGACCTTTGGGGTCCCTTCCAGCCCCAGCCATTCCCTGAGCTCTGAAGCCAGCCCCCAGCAGCACACCTCAATGTTGTATTCTTCTCCATCAGTGTTGATCCTCACTGTGAAATCTTCATCCCCGATGTGTGCCACCACCTTGGAGTTGTGCTCCCCTGTGGCAAGGAGAAGGCTCAGGTGCTGCAGCTGTGTCTGCAGGGAGCCTCTGGGCTCTGCCTGGGCCCTGGGCCAGAGGTGCTGCAGTTGAAGCTTGCATCCTCTTCACCATTTAAGTCACCAGTAACAAAAAGAAATTCCCAGGCAGATGCTTGACTCAGCTCCACCTCCGTGTTCTGCCAAGCCCAAGAGAGCAGTCCTGGCCCAGAGCCTCACTGCAGCAGCTCACCAAGCCCCAGCCCAGCCCCCAACCCTTACACCAACCCCCCCCAGAACCCCTCCAAGGCCACCACAAAGGCTCCACAAAGCAGAGGCAGCCTCGAGGACTGTGCTGGTGTGAGGGCAGGGCCAAGGCTGTGCCCTGGGCACAGCTCAGCCCATACTAACCCACGACATGGCCAGTGAAGAAGTCCTGCCACTGCACAGGGTGCTCCTGCTCCTTGCCTTCTCCATCCACAACCACTGCCTGAAACCTCTCCGAGAAGTGTTCAGCACTCGCAGTTAGGTACAATTTAAAGTGCCTGCAAGAGAATTTACCTCCCTTCATTGTCAAGCAAAGCAGACAGGCACAGACACACACCCAGCCCCCAGGCCTCCTGGGGGCCCAGGAAGAGGCAGAGAGCTCTAACTCTGCTCAGCAGGCTCCAGAACCCCGGCCCGGGGTCACTGCTAACTCCAACTGCTTGTCAAGAGTGAAAGATGCTCGAGGGAAAACACACAAACAGCTCCCCAGGGCACAGCAGGCAGAGCTGGGAGAGATGAGGGCTGCAGAACCTCCCCTGGGGGCACAGGCTGGGAGCTGGGGGGGTGCAGCCTGCAGAGGAGAAGGCTCCAGGGGCACCTCAGAGCTGCTGCCACTGCCTGAAAGGGCTCCAGAAGAGCTGGGGAGGGACTTGTGACAAGGGCTGGGGGTGACAATGGCTTTGGGATGGGAGAGGAAAGACTGAAAGTGGAGAGGAGGAAGAAATTCTTGAGAGTGAGGAGACAGTGGCACAGGTTGCCCAGGGAGGTTGTGGAGCACAGGGAAGGAGGGTGGGGAGACACTGGCAAAGGTTGCCCAGGGAGGTTGTGGAGCACAGAAGCATCCTTACCTGTGCAGGGCTGAGAAGCTGAGCAGCCTCTCCACGTGTGTCTGGGGCTGCAGCTCCCTCCTGCTCCTCAGTGAGTGCTGCTGGATGCTGGCCTGGGAGAGGATGTCGTAGTCTGCCAGCATGGCCTCCACTGCCTCTGCAGGGACACTGCAGTGAGTGCCAGCAGCCTCCCCAGACCCACACCTGCCTCTGCAGGGCAAGGACACTGCAGTGAGTGCCAGGATGGCACAGGCTGCCTGCTGGCTCCCATAGGCACAGAGGATGGCACAGGCTGCCTGCTGGCTGCCAGGAGCATGTGGAAGGTGAGCCATGAAGCAAGGCAGAGCTGCCACCATGGGCAGGCTGCAGGTCTGGGCTGTGGCAAGAGAAGAGGGACACTGAGGGGCTGGAGATGGAGAACTGGGGTGTGAGGAGCAGCTGGGGGGGTTGGTGTGGAGCAGAGGAGGCTGAGGGCAGAGCTCATTGCTCTCTGCAGCTCCCTGAGAGGAGGCTGCAGTCAGGGGGGGTTGGGCTCTGCTCCCCAGGCTCAGGTGAGAGCAGCAGAGGAAATGGCCTGGGATGGTGCCAGGGGAGGGTCAGGTTGGAGAGGAGGAAAAATGTCTTTGGTGCAAGAGTGGTGAGAGACTGGCAGAGGCTGCCCAGGGAGGTGGTGGAGTCCCCATCCCTGGAGGTGTCCCAGCCCTGTGTGGCCATGGCATCTGGGGCCATGGTTTGGTGGCCATGGTGGGGCTGGGCTGGTGCTGGGCTGGGTGACCTCAGAGTCTTTTCCCAGCCCAAAGCATTCTGTGATTCTAATGAGAAGTGTGCTAAAGAATTGGGTTTTGTTTTGTTCCCTTTGGTGGGGAAGGAGAACCTCAGAAGTGCTGCTCCACCCCAGCAGACACAAACACCCTCCTGGAAGCACCTGGCAGGGCCCTGGGAAGGCAGCAGGCAGCAGCAGCCCTCAGGGCTGGGGAGGATGAGTAAGCTGAGGCTGGTAGCCAGGACACTCCTAGCTCCTGTCAGCCTGGACAAGACTCCACTTGTTCACACTTCCTCCTTCCCCTCTGAAATCCTCCTGGCACACGAGTGCAGCTCTGCTGCTGCTGTCCTCCTGCTGCTGTCCTCCTGCTGCTGTCCTCCTGCCAGGCACTGAGCCACTCAAGGCTCACAGGATGCCAGGGGCAGGAAAGGGACCCAAAAAGCTCCTCCAGTCCAAGCCCCCTGCCAGAGCAGGAGCATCCAAGCTAGCTCAGGGCACACAGCAACACATCCAGACAGGCTCTGCAAAGGCTCCACACAAGAAGACTCCACAACCTCTCTGGGCAGCCTGTGCCACTGCTCTGGGACCCACACAGCAACAGAAGTTGCCTCTTGTCTTGAGCTGCAACCTCCTGTGCTGCAGCTTCCATCCATTGCTCCTTGGCCTATGGCAGGGAGCAGTGAGCAGAGCCTGTCCCCCCCCTCCTCACCCCCAGCCCTCACACACTTCCAAACATTGATCCAATCCCCTCTCAGCCTTCTCTTCTGCACACTAAGCAGCCCCAGCTCCCTCAGCCTCTCCTCCCCAGCCACTGCTGCAGTCCCCTCAGCATCCTCACAGCCCTCCCCTGGACCCTCTCCAGCAGCTCCCTGTCCCTCTGCAACTGGGGAGCCCCAAACTGAAGGCAGTGCTCAAGAGGAGCTCTGAGCAGGGCAGAGCAGAGGCAAAGGAGAAGCTCCCTGGATCTGCTGGACACACTCTGCCTAATGCCCCCCAGGACCCCCATGGCCCTCTTGGCCCCCAGGGCACATTGCTGTGCCATGGATCTTCTCCCCCAGCACTCTCAGCTCCCTCTCCCTGGGGCTGCCATCACCCAGCAGCTCCCTGCCCTTTGCCCATGCCAGCCAGGCAGAGCCCTGGGGGTGGCCTTTGTGGCATCATTTGAAGCACAGCAGAGGTGGCCAGGGCCAGCCTGCAGCCTCCTGCCTCCTTTGTGGCCAAACTGATCAGTCCTGGTGCCCCTCCTGCCTCCTTTGTGGCCAAACTGATCAGTCCTGGTGCCCCTCCTGCCTCCTTTGTGGCCAAGCTGAGCAGTCCTGGTGCCCCTCCTGCCTCCTTTGTGGCCAAACTGATCAGTCCTGGTGCCCCTCCTGCCTCCTTTGTGGCCAAACTGAGCAGTCCTGGTGCCCCTCCTGCCTCCTTTGTGGCCAAGCTGAGCAGTCCTGGTGCCCCTCCTGCCTCCTTTGTGGCCAAACTGAGCAGTCCTGGTGCCCCTCCTGCCTCCTTTGTGGCCAAGCTGAGCAGTCCTGGTGCCCCTCCTGACTCCTTTGTGGCCAAACTGAGCAGTCCTGGTGCCCCTCCTTGGCTCAGCTCTGCTGCCAGGGGCCCATCAGCAGCACCAGGCTGGCTCCAGCTCCCCCACAGCACCTCCCTGCACCCCTCCTAGAGCTCTGCACTCCTCTTCCTGGACACCTCAGCTTCACCCTCGTGTCCCTCACATTCACTCATTACTCACAGCCACAACCTCACTGCACCTCCTGCCCACGACACACACACCTCAGGCAGCCACAGAGAGCCTGCAGGGTGGAAGGGGCCTTGAAGGTCATCCATGGCTGTGCCCATGGCAGGGGGTGGATGATCTCCAACCTCCCACCAGCCCAGGGTGCTGAGGGTCTCATCCAGCCCGGCCTGCAACACCTCCTGGGAGGTTGTGCAGCACAGAAGCACAAGGAGGGAGGGGGCTGGAGGGGAGGGCTGCTGGGGAGAGGCTGAGGGAGCTGGGGGTGTGCAGCCTGGGCAAGGGCAGGCTTAGAGGGGACCTCTTCACTCTGCAACCAGCTAGAAGCAAGCTGTGGCCAGGTGGGGCCAGGCTCTGCTCCCAGGCAGCTTGTGACAGCAGCAGAGGGCATGGCCTGGAGCTGTGCCAGGGCAGGCTCAGGCTGGATGCCAGGAAGCACCTCCTGATGGAAGGAGATGGGGCACTGCCCAGGGAGGTGGTGCAGCAATTCAAGCACTGGGGTGTGCCACTTGGTGGCATGGGTCAGCTGCTGGGGGGGTCTCAGGGGTCTGTCTCAGCTCTGTGAAGCACATCAGGCAGGTCCAGCACAATCCATTTGCCTCCTCCAGGGCCATGCTGAAGGTGTTAGGTGAAGGAGAGAGTGTGCAGGATGGGACCTGGGAGGTGACATCCTGAAGCCACTCTGCAGCTGCACCCAAAGGCCCCAGAGCTGGAGGCACCTCAGACCTGCAGAGCTGCTGCTGCTGCACACAGCCTGCAGCTGAGGGGCAGCTGCACTGCAGGCACAGCCCCTGGCAGGACTCTCCCCCTGCAGCTGTGCCCACAAGTGCTGGCTGGTATGGGCTGAAGGGTGGCCTGGCAGAGGTGGGCAGTGGGCTGGGGGCAGCCTCAGCAAGCCTGGGGAGGACACCAAGCTGCATGGTGCAGCCAACACCCTGAGGGGCCTGGGCAGGCTGGAGGCTGGGCTCAGGCCAACCTGATGAAGTTGAAAGCCAAGGGCAAGGTCCTGCAGCAAGCACAAAGCCAGGCTGGGTGGAGAATGGCAGAGAGGAGACCCTGGGGGGTGCTCACTGTGAGCCCAGAAACCAGACCTGTGCTGGGCTGCAGCCAAAGGAGGTGGAGGGAGGAGATGCTGAGTGTGGCACTGAGGATGTGCAGCTCAGGACAGCAGCTGCTGGGCACAGAGACCTGGCCCCTGTGACACTGCAGCTGGGGGTGTGCAGGACTCCACCTGCCTCTAACAGCACTTCAACACAATCCTGGCTCTGGAAGGGAACTCTCTGACTGCTGGACACAGCCAAGCCCTGCTGGAGCCTCAGGGTGCAGCCAGCACAGAGCCAGGATGGCCACAAGTGCCCAGCAGCAGGCAGCTACCAGGTCCTGCTGGGGGCTGCAGGAGAACAGAACCACCCCAAGGACCTTCTGCCTGCCCACAGGTGACACCAAACTGGCCCTGCTGAGAGCCCAGCTCAAGGACACAGAGCTGAGGCCAGAGAAGGCCACAAAGGAGACCCCAGGGCTGGAGCAGCTCTGCTGTGGGCACAGGCTGAGGGAGCTGGGGGGGTGCAGCCTGCAGAAGGCTCCAGGGGCACCTCAGAGCTGCTGCCACTGCCTGAAGGGATCCTGCAGGAAGGCTGCAGAGGGACTTGTGCTGAGGGGGTCTGAGACAGGCCAAGGGCTGGTGGTGACAGGGCAAAGGGCAAAGGCTCTGAGCTGGGAGAGGGGAGACAGAGACTGGAGATGAAGCAGAAATTCTTTAGAGTGAGGGTGTGGAGACACTGGCACAAGTTGTGGATGTCCCCTCCCTGGAAGTGTGCATGGCCAGGCCGAGATATAACCAACCAAAGTGCAGAGCTCAGCCCAAAGCAGCCTCAGGGGACACTCAAGTGGCACAAGAAAGAGCAGCAGGAAGGACAGCCCACGGGAGGGAAGCAGGAGCTTGGCTCCTGCCTGGGGCTTGCACCAGCCTCCAGCTCTTCACCATGAGCTCCACCTCCAGCCCCTCAGCAGCTGCTCCCTGCCTGCTGCACCTCCTGCATTGTGCCACCACAGCAACCTGCCTGCCAGTGCCTTCGTGGTGCTCCCTGAATCACACAGCTCCCCCAGCTCGGTCATCTCCTGGTTTTGAGACCCCCACACCCTGTGACTTGTGGTCCTGTGGTGGGATTCTGTGTGTCAGCAGCTGCTCAGCTGGGCACTCACTGCTGCTCTGCTCAGGGCCCTGGAGTGCTGCTAGCACTGGGCTGGGGCTGGGCTCCACAAGCAGCATTAACACTGCACCACTAGAGGAGGTTCTCTTGCAGATCTGCAGAGCCCTTTGGGCTGGAAAAGACCTTTAAGGTCATGGAGGCCACTGCCAGGGCACCACCAAACCACCTCCCTCAGCACCACATCTCCATGGCTCTGAAATCCCTCCAGGGACGGAGGCTCCACCGCTGCCCTGGGCCACCAGAGATGAGTGCCAATGGGAAGAACAAATCCGGGAGGAGCTGACCTGAATCTCCCAGGGGCAGAGCTACAGAAGCAGGCACTCTGCTACCCCCCAGGGTAAGCCCTGCCTCCATCACAGGGTGGAGGCTGCCTCTGCACTGCAGCCAGGGGGGAGGCAAGGGGAGATGGGGACAAGCTGCTGCTGGGGACACTGCAGCGTGAGCTCAGCTGCACACTGCAATCGTGCCCCAGGGCAAGCACTGCAGTGCCCCTGCACGGGCAGCCTGGCAGGCTGCTGGGGCAGCTCACTGCAGCTCCTCCAGCACCCAGGGAGCTTGGACCAGATGATCCTTAGGGTCCTTTCCAGCCTGGCACGCTGGGGTTACAGAGCTCAGCTGAGTGCAGCACATCCTGCCCCCAGCCCTGCTCCCCAGCACTGACACTGACACCCCCCACAGCTGAGTGCTGCACATCCTGCCCCCAGCCCTGCCCCCAACACCCCCCACAGCTGAGTGCTGCACATCCTGCCCCCAGCCCTGCTCCCCAGCACTGACACTAACACCCCCCACAGCTGAGTGCAGCACATCCTGCCCTGGGCACTGACACTGACACCCCCACACCAGGAAGGTGCTTGGGCAGCCACCCAGGGGCAGGTGCCCAGGGGGCAGATGCCTGGGGTCAGCCACCCAGGGGCAGGTGCCCAGGGGGCAGATACCCAGGGGGCAGATGCCTGGGGTCAGCCACCCAGGGGCAGGTGCCCAGGGGGCAGAGGCCTGGGGTCAGTCNCAGGTGCCCAGGGGGCAGATGCCTGGGGTCAGCCACCCAGGGGCAGGTGCCCAGGGGGCAGGTGCCTGGGGTCAGCCAGGCTGTGAGCAGCGCCAGGGAGAGGCAGCCAGAGGCAGCAGACACCCAGAGGCTGCCTCCCTGCCCCTCTCTGGGCGAGCCCCAGGGGCCAGGCTGTGGCTGAGCTGGGTGACTGTGCTCAGAGGAATGGGGAAGGCAGCAGAGGCCGGGGCCAGGGCTGTGGCAGTGCCAGTGCAGATCAGCTGAGGCTGCTGGAGCACCACACCCCGGGACTGGGGAGCGACCCACAGCTCCCTGCCCCAGCCCTGCCAGGTTCCTGCACTCTCCCTCAGCACTTGGGTGCTTCCCCGAGACACTGAACTTCCAGAGACACAGGGAAGAAAGTTCAGAGCAGGAATCACTCAGTGGCAATCGCTGGCACTTCCTGAAAGCTGCTGCTGGCCAGGAGCCCCCAGGGTCTAACCACGGAGCTCCCAAAATAGCAAAGCTGAGGTCAGCAGAAGGAAGCCATCAGCAGCCCCAGCCCTGTGGAACTGGAGGGCAGCAGAGCAGGACAGGACTGCAAAATCACAGGAGGGAGGTAAAGATGTGCTGAGGAGCAGCTGGCAAAAGGCATCAACAAAACCTGAGGCAGCTTTTAGCACACCAAAAGCCACAACCCAGCCCCACCGAGGGGCTGCTAAAAAGAAGCCAGCTCTAGAGGTGACCCCAAGAAGAGATGTTCAAGGCCAGTACCAAGAGCTACAGAATGATCAACCCTGGCACTCCAAGAGTGTCCCCAGACACCTGCCTCAAGGAAAGGGACTCCAGAGCAAGACAGAGCAGCAGTGAGCCAGCAGGACAGGAAAGCATCAGCTCAGGAATCACAGAATGGGATGGCTTGCAACAGCCCTCTGAGGTCACCCAGCCCAGCACCAGCCCAGCACCACCATGGCCACCAAACTCTGGCCCCAGGTGCCATGGGCACACAGCGCTGGGACACCTCCAGGCATGGGGACTCCACCACCTCCCTGGGCAGCCTCTGCCAGTCCCTGTCCACTCCTGCACCAAAGACATTTGCCCTCCTCTGCAGGCACCAGGTCCCAGCAGGAATGGCACTGCTCAGGCAGCAGTGCTGCTGTGCCAGCATGGTGCCACTGGGCTGGCTGTGAGGCAGTGCCACTGCAGTCCTGAGCACTGATCTCCAACAGAGACAACCAAAAACCCTAAGGCAAATCCAAAGTGCCTGAAGAGAAGAGCCAAGCCCCAGCAGGTCATTTCTGCTCAGCCTAGGAACTGTTCCACAGCCTGAGAGCTCCCCACTGAAAAAGACACACACAAAAAAAGACAACAGAGAGGAACTGCAGAGGTCTGGAGCCACTGCCCAGCAGGACTAATCCTGCCACAGTCACCAAGAGGGGATCAGCCAGCCCAGCCCCTGCTGCAGCAGGGCACCCTCAGCAGCCTGCCCAGGGTCACAATGACCCTGCAGAGGAGACTCCACAGCCTCCCTGGGCAGCCTGCTCCAGCCCTCCTGCACCCTGAGAGGGAAGAATTTTCCCCTCCTGTTCAGGTGGAGCCTCCTGGGTTTCAGCTTCTGTCCCTTGTGCTGTCCCTGGGCAGCACTGACAAGAGTCTGGCCCCAGCCTCTTGCTCCCCACCCTGTGGCTCTTGGTGAGCACTGATTAGATCCCCTCTGGGGCTGCTCTTGGGCAGGCTCTCAGAGCTGCTCCAGGCTCCTCTGTGCCCTCCTTTAGACCCCCCCCAGCAGTTCCCTGCCCCTCTTCAACTGGGCACTGCAGAACTGGACTCAGCACTCCAGGCATGACCCTCCCTGGCCCTACCACACTCTGGTTGATGTCCCCCAGGACACCCCTGGAATCTTCTTGGCCCTGTGGCCACACTGCTGTCCCCCAGCACCTCCAGGTCCTGCTCCTCGGAGCTGCTTCCCAGCAGGTTGTTCCTCCCCGTACCGGTGCAGGGAGCTGCTCCCCGCCGGGGCCAGGACCCTGCCCCTGCCCTTCTGAGCTTCATGAGATCCTGCCCCAGCTCCACAGCCTGAGGCCTCTCAGCCACTGCCCCCAGCCTGGCATCAGCACCAAACTGCCCAGAGCTGCACTGCCCCTGTGGGCAGGGAGGCTGCAGTGGCACAGCCTGGGCAGGCACTGCTGAGGCATCTGGGCACAGAGAGGCACCGATGGGCACAGCACCCCTGGCTGGGCACAGCACCCCTGGGGCAGGATCTCCTCCTCCTCTTTCCAGCACCTGCCTGGCTCAGCCCCAGCAAGGCTGCAGCTGGGCGCGACCCTGGAGCAGCTCCGGCTCCCCCCGCAGCCACCCCGGCGGCGGGCAGGGATCGTCCTGCCTAACCGGCAGGGACCTCCGCACCGGCCCCGAGCGCGGCACAGGCCTCCTGCCGCCTGCCCGCAGGCCCCCGGCCAGCAGCGATGGCTCCGGCGCCGCCGTGCCCCGAGCGCTCCGCACAGCCCGGCCCGGCCGCAGCCGTGTCCCGCCCCG
>VWZI01014475.1:0-14419 GCA_013396835.1 Psilopogon haemacephalus
GTGTGCCCTGCCACAGTTCACACCTCATTCAAACCTCGGGTGGGGTAGTGCCCTGCTCTGCCACAGTGGGGAATGGCTGAGAGCAGCCCTGAGGAACAGGACCTGGGGGTCTGGGCTGGTGCAAAGCTCAAATGAGGCTGCAGTGTGAGTGCAGCCCAGACAGCAACTGTGTGCTGGGCTGCAGCAAGAGCAGCTGTGGGCAGCAGGGCAAGGGAGGGGATTCTGCCCCNGGGAGGGGATTGTGCCCCTTGGCTCTGCTCTCCTCACACCCCACCTGCAGCACTGTCTGCAGCTCTGCAGCCCCCAGCACAAGCAGCACATGCAAGGGTTGGAGCCAGTGCAGAGGAGGCCACCAAGATGCAGCTGAGAGGGCTGCAGCAGCTCTGCTCTGAGCACAGGCACAGAGAGTTGGGGCTCTGCAGCCTGCAGAGGAGAAGGCTGCCAGGAGACCTTGGAGTAGCTTTGCAGGATCTGAAAGGGGGCTCCAGGAGGGCTGGGGAGGAACTATTGAGAAGGTCTGGGAATGAGAGGATGAGGAGGAATGGGTTTAAACTGGCAGAGGGGAGACTGAAACTGGATGTGAGGAGGAAGTTCTTTGCAGTGAGGGTGGTGAGACACTGGCACAGGTTGCCCAGGGAGGTTGTGGAGCACAGAAGCACAGAATGTGAAGAGATCTTCAAAACTGGGTTTTTTTACCTTTTCAGGACTATCAGTAGCTCCATTTTAGAGGAAGTGGTTTTCTTCCATTGCCTGGAGTATTTTTAGGGTTGGAAGGGACCTCTGGTCCTGGGTGCCCCTGCTTTAACAGGAGGATTGGACCAGCAAAACGTTCATTGAAGCCTCTTGATCTACTCACACCTCAGGAAAAAGAAAAAAAAGCAAAAAGTAGTTGTAAATAAATCCAAAAGGAATGGATTAAAGCTAGGAAAGGAGAGATTAAGAATGGAGATTAGGAAGAAATTCTTTACAGAGAGGGTGGTGAGATGCTGGAACAGGTTGCCTGGGCAGGCTGTGGATGCCCTCTCCCTGGAGGTGTTCAAGGCCAGGCCGGATGAGGCTTTGAGCAAGCTGGGCTAGTGAAGGTGTCCCTGCCCATGGCAGGAGGCCTGTACTTAGGTGACATTCCAGGTCCTTTCCAACCATTCCATGACTCTATGCAATGAGGTAAAATTGTTTCCCAACCAGACCTGCTGCGCAGCAAATTCACTTTCTCTGGCAAGCATCCCAAAAATTGGAATGAAGTTCTGCTGGCAAGGCAAAGGAGACACAACTTTGAGTGCTGGCACCAACTCACAAAGCTGAACATGCTCCATCTTTTCCAAGAGGTCTTCATGGTGACAACAAACAGGCTGGTGCCACTAGCAGTGCTGGCTCACCCAGCCTGCAGAGCTGCTGGCTCCCTGCAGAGCACAAAAGAGGAGTTTTGCTTCTATGCAATCAGGTTTCTGAAGAGCTAAAGATGCACAGCCAAGCCAATCTCTTCTAGGGCCTGGAGCAGCCTCCCCCAATCTTGCCAATCTCTTCTAGGGCCTGGAGCAGCCCAGGTTAGCTGAGAGGCTTCCCTGCCCACGGTCCCTTCCAACCTAAGCCATTCTCTGATTTAAATCAGCAGAGAGGAAACTCCAAAAATTCCCAGTTCAAGGACATTTTGCAATGCCTTATTACAACAAGCAGCACAGGGACACCTCAATATGGAAGGAAGCCACGTCCTGACTCGCCAGGAAGGACAATGAAGCTGGTCAAGGCTCTGGAGAAAAGGGCCTGTGAGGAGCAGCTGAAGGAACCGGGGGTTTTCAGGCTGCAGAGAAGGAGCCTGAGGGCAAACCTCATTGCTCCTGAGAAGAACCAACCCAAACCCTTCCACAATTCTCTTTCTAAATCTCAGGCCTCTAGGATCTGCCAAAGAAAGACTGCAGAATTCATTTCCAGGTGCAGGTAAGTCTCTGCTCACAGCCAGACTCTGCAGAGAGCAGGAAACGTTCAGCAGCAAGTGCAGGTGGAACACGAGATGCTGCATGACAGTGAAGCGGTACAAGTGAGGCCCCAAAGGTTCGGCCAGGCTCAATGTTTCTGCGAGGCTTGGGAAAGAAAAGGCAGTGGTGGCCATGGTGGGCTCGGGTACCAGGTTGGACCGGATGGTCTCAGAGGGCTTTTCCAGCCTTAATGATTCTATCATCAGCCACATAACTATGCAAGGGGAGAGAAAATTCTCTAACCTAAAATTACCTAAACTGTACCACAACAGGCTGACACAGAAAGACTAAGAACAAGAAATGTGGATTACTGCTCTGGAGAGAGTCTCAGCAATTAAACCCTGTTTGCTAATTAGTCTAAGGAGGAAAGCAGTCTGAAAAGAAACCTTTAGTAGCAATTCTACCTCGAGGAGAAACGCAGGGCACGCGTGGCACATTCCACTCCTCGGCAGGGCTCCTTCTTTATTCTCCAGCAGAAAGAAGCCAGGTTACAGAGCACCTGGGGAGAAGAGTTCTGCAGGGCAGAGAAACCACAGACTGAGCTTCAAGACTCAGGCTAAAAGGTTCATCAGGGCTTTCATTACTGCAGGATGGGAAGCTGAGCAGCCAACCCACTCCGACTTCCATCACAGGATCACAGGATGGTAGGGATTGGATGGGACCTCTGCAGAGCTCCAACTCCAACCCCCACGCCGGAGCAGGAGCAGAGGATCCAGCACAGGTCGCATAGGAACACATCCAGACAGGGCTGAAAAGGCTTCAGAGAAGGAAACTTCACAACCTCTCTAGGCAGCCTGGGTCACTGCACCGCCTTAGCTCGGCACCTCCCTCCGGGGCTCGCCCCGCCCGCTTCGCCTAGGCTCGGAGCCACACTGGGGGATCTTGGGGTTCCTGCAAGAACTGGGAAGGAATTTTGGGCTTACTGGCAACAGTGGTCATGACTGTGTCATATTGAGGGTCACTGGGAGTTTCTGGGCAAGACTGGGAAACAGCACTAAATAATAAATACCTTCTGGGTCTGGTCTGGGCAAACTCAGCCTGAATCTGCAAACGGCTGGCGGCTAAAGCTGCCCCTTTGAGAACACAGAGCAGTGCAGCTTGTAGGCGGTGACAAGCAGTGCCCGAGCACGGCCACAGGGTGGCAGCAGTGATGGTGACGGAACGCAGCGCGTGAGCACAGGCCATAGCAACGCGGCGCGACACGACGCATGCGCACAGTCCATAGCCTACCAGCAGGCACTCAGAAGGTTTCTTTTCTTGCTCATCGCAAACTTATACAAATCTTTGATTGCTATAAATTAGGCTCTGAAGCCTTATGATGACCACCTCTCAGGAGGAAAAAAAAAAAAGGTAATGAAGCTATCTCAACCCAACACTTGCATGTGCTGCTTGTGCTGGGGGCTGCAGAGCTGCAGACAGTGCTGCAGGTGGGGTGTGAGGAGAGCAGAGCCAAGGGGCACAATCCCCTCCCTTGCCCTGCTGCCCACAGCTGCTCTTGCTGCAGCCCAGCACACAGTTGCTGTCTGGGCTGCACTCACACTGCAGCCTCATTTGAGCTTTGCACCAGCCCAGACCCCCAGGTCCTGTTCCTCAGGGCTGCTCTCAGCCATTCCCCACTGTGATACGTAAATAAGGCATCATTTAATAAATTACTGTATGTTTTAAGGATAAGTTTGTGTAGAAGTAGTGAGTTATGAAATTGTGTAGATGTTCACCATTATATCCTGTTAGTATATGTTGTAAACTCTGCCTAGCTACATGGCTAAAGAATATTACAGCATGCACACAACACCGAGTACTCTCATACCTGGAACTGGGAGAGGGTGGAGCTGAAGGACTGGAAAATTACAGCATGGTGGGAGCGTACCCTTGGAGGACTATATAAGGAAAATGCATGCCTGAGTACCTTGCGAGACGATTGGTAGAGCAGGAGACTCCCTGGCCGTCCAGTGCTGCTTTTTGCTTATTTTACTCAGAAATAAAGTATTCTTGTACGGAACCATCAGAGCGTATGAGGATTGATTTATAACACTTTGGTTTGTTATATTTGATTTCCTTTGCTTTGTGTTGCTTTCTTTGCTTTCTTTCCTTTCTTTCCTTTTGCTGCTTTGCTTTCCTATGTTTTGCTCTGCTTTGCTTTCCTTTGCTCTCTTTGCCTTTCTTTCCTTTCCTTCAGTTTGCTTTTCTCTGCTTTGTTTTCCTTTCTTTGCTTTGCTTTCCTTTGATTTCTCTTCCTTCACTTTGCTTTATTTTCCTTTGCTTTCTTTGCTTTGCTTTGGTTTGCTTTCTTTGCTTTGCTCTTTCCATTGCTTTCCTTTCTTTGCTGTTGTTCACTTTGCTTTCTTTGCCTTGCTTTCCTTTCTTTGCTTTGCTCTGCTTTGCTTTCTTTTTTTTGCTTTCCTTTCTTTGCTTTGCTTTTCTGTGCTTTCCTTCACTTTGCTTTGCTTTACTTTATTTGCTTTCCTTTCCTTTTCTTTGGTTTGCTTCCTTTACTTTGTATTGCTTTGCTTTACTTTCTATTCATTGCTTTATTTTCTTTGCTTTTGTCTGCTTTTTTTTTGTTTCCTTCATTTTGCTTTGCTTTCCTTGCTTTGCTTTGCTCTGCTTTACATTCTTTACTTTGCTTTCCTTATATTTGTTTGTTTCCTTTGCTTTCTCTTGCTTTTCTTTGCCTTTTTTGGAATTGCTCTTTGCTTTGCTTTCTTTTTTTGTTTGCTTTCCTTTCTTTGCTTCCTTTGCTTTGCCTTCCTTGCTTTCCTTTTGTTTGCTTCATTTGCTTTGCTTTACTTTACTTTCTTTGCTTTCCTTTGCTTTGCTCTGTATTTATTCCTTGCTTTATTTGTTTAGCTTTCTTTTATTTTCTCTAGTTGCTTTGCTTTGCTATGCCCTTTCCTCCCTTTCTTTGCTTTCCTTTGCTTTACTCTGCTTTGCTTTCCTTTCCTTTACATTCCTTTGCTGTCTTTATTTTCTTTGCTTTGCTGTTGTTTGCTTTTTTTTTTTTTTCCCTTCCCTCTGCTTGGATTCCCTTTCTTCACCTTTCTTTACTTTTTCTTTACTTTCTTTGTTTTCTTTCCTTGCTTTGCTTTTTCCTTTCCTCTCCTTTCCTTTCTTCTCCTCCCTTCCCCTCCTCTTCCTTTTTCTTTGATTGGATTTGCTTTTATTTTCTTTGCTTTCCTTTTCTTTGCATTCCTTTTCTTTGCAAAGCAAGCAAAGCAAATGAAAGAACAGCAAAGCAAGCAAATCAAAGAAAGGAAAGCAAGCAAAGGAAAGGAAAGAAAGCAAATCAAGGAAAAGAGAGCTAAGAAAGCAATACAAAGCAAAGGAAGTAAACCAGAGGAAGGAAAGCTAAGCAAATAAAGAAAAAGATAAGAAAGCAAAGCGAAGGAAAGCAAAGAAAAGCAAAGAGAGCAAAGAAAGGAAAGGAAAGCAAAGAAAATACAAAACAAAAGAAGCTAAGCTAAGAAAAAAAAAAGGCAAAGAAAAGCAATACAAAGCAAAGGAAGCAAACTAAAGGAAGGAAAGCTAAGCAAAGAAAGAAAAGAAAGCAAAGCAAAACAAAGCAAGCAAAGTGAAGGAAAGCAAAGAAAAGCACAAGAAAGCAAAGTAAAGCAAGCAATGAAAAGCCAAACCAAGCCAAGCCAAGGGTGCTGGTTTGTACTAATTGGAGGATTTGAATGAGAAATTAGACTGTAGGCTGAGAAAGGAAAGTGCTACTGCACTCATAGCTTTATAGAGAAAGAAAAAAACCATGGTTTAAGAGCTGTAACCCAAATATAGGTAAGTCAGACAGATTCAGATCACTTTGGGCTGTGGCTGCTCCTGCATGGCTCTTTCTCCCTTCCTAGCTGGATCTGAATAATTTCACTAACTTCAGTCCTGCTGCTAATCCCACCTTGGTCGATCTACCTTTGCCTATCTGCTGCATGAAACAGATGGTGAGATAAGATTGGGGAAAAGGGGAAGGTGGGTAGGGGTGGTTAGGGAGCCCTCTTAGGGATTTTGATCTCTGGGAGGGCTGTGGTGTTTCTGTATTACCTTTTCACTGTATATATCTGTAAATATCTGTTATACATTGTAAATATCTGCTTGTATATTCTGCATTGGTGTAAATATAAAGCTCCACTCCTTAACTTTCATCCGACTGAGTCCTAGCCTGGGTTATTTCAAAGTGTGCAGGGGCAGATAACTGCTGAACCACATTTTTTTTTTTTTTCAATTGGCTTACCCAACATGGGGTGGATGTAAATTACATTTGTTTGATTGCTAATTAATCCTGGAAGTTAAAAATTAAGCTGACCTGGCTGTTATACTTTGTCATTTCTTCTGTAACTCTGTGGTTTTTGCATCATTTGCTTATTGATAAAATCGGTACTTTTATATGGAACTTGGCATGGAAATGGTTTAAAAAGATGTTTTGGGATTAAGTGGACTATTTTGTGGGTTTCGCTGGCTTTAATATTACTGATTGCTTCCAATGGTATTTTTTATGCTTTTAGTAAGTCAGAAAATATTAGTAATCAAATGAGCTATTCCACAGCATTGGTATGCATGATTCTCCCAAAGAGCAGCGTTACTGACCTTTGCCAAAACTTCTATTCAAAGACCACGGTGATCTATTGAATGTGTCATCATTTTCCTATTAATTATAATTTTATTCTTAATTTCTGCTCTGAGTCTGAAAGCGTCTGCTACTACTTTAAGAGAACAGATGGATCGTGCCAGGAAAAGGAAAAATAAGAATGCGGCCATCCAAACAGGGTCAGATTCTGGCTGTACGCCCAGATAATGTACTCAAAACAAAACTGATAATATCACAAATGTTTATAAAAACTAAGGACAAACAGCTGGTAACACCCATAGCCTTGTTTCTGCTGCTAGTTTGAGTTCTGAGACAGCAATTTCTAATTCTAGTCCAAAAGACAATTCTGATTCTAAGGTGCCAGCAGCTCAAGCTCCCCAAAATTCAGATCCATTACAGGGTCCATCTTCTGTTAAACTGGCCCCTGCCAAGATGAAACCTAAAATTGTATCAAAACATGGTTCAAAGGAAGACTTAGGAACAGGTACCTCTGGTGATCAGGAGGAGGAAGAAGAGGAGAAACTTAGTCTTAAAGATTCGACTGGTTTACTGAGAGCTAAATATGAGGACAATGTAAGATTACCTACCAGGATGGAAGATGGCTCTCTGGAGATCAGGAATGCTGTTAGGGGAGTTTTGTTTGGCCAGGCACCAACAGACCAATGACCAGAGGAAAAAGAGAAGGATGACATCCAGGGCTCCATCCTGTCACTACCTGACATCCTAAAGAGTCCCTCCCCAGCTTTTTTGTAGGCCTGCTTCAGATACTGGGAGGCCACAATAAGGTCACCTGGGAGCCTCCTCTTCTCGAGACTCAACAGCCCCAACTCTTTCAGTCTGTCCTCATAGGAGAGGTACACTTTAGTTAAAGCCAGTGGATTTAGCTGTTTAATGATGCTGTTCTTTCCTAAGAAATTAAAAAAACCCTTTCAAATATATTATATTCTTAGCACCAAGGCCAAAACATTTTACATGCCAAATTTTACATTGTCCATTTTGTAAAAATTTAATTGTGCACTTCGTTTGGAAAGATGGAATAAGATAGCAAATTCCACTCCTCCCATCCACCCTGCCCACCTTACAAAACAGTGCAGAAATAAGCAAGGGCTTTTATTGTTATTAACATGTGAGTGACCATTATCTATTTTGAAAACAAATTATTCTTGTATTCTACATACATATGTGCATTTCCAAACAAATAATCAATCCAAAGCAGTAGTCACTGGGCAAGATAAAGTTCACAACAGAACCTTTCAACATCATAACCTACAAAGAGAGAACGTTTCACAAATATGCAACATACTGACAAATGTGAGTTTTGGCAGAAGCTAACAGGACCAGTGCTTCTAAAATGGTTACACACTTCTAAAAGTCCTTATCAAAAAAACTCTTCAGTCTTAATATACTGATCTGCAAAGTGTCCATGAACCATTAGTTTTACAAATAATTGACACTCCTAAAAAAAATATAACAAAGTGAAAGTAAATACCAAACATTTGTTACATTTTATCCAACCCTACACAATTGAGCATGTGATGCCTCAAATACTTATTGTGAAAAAAATTGAAGCATTCTACCCTCTTTTTTTTACCCCCTCTTTCTAAACATTTTTAGTGGTGCCAGTGACTATGGTGGGGGGAGAAGGTATAAAATAGTTGCTTTTTTTAATGCTAAAAACAAATTATTATGTGCAATTTGAAGGCATGAATCTCAAGTACACTGATTCACTGCCTGCTGTTTGCCAGCTGATTTGCTCAACTGCCTGTCCGTACAGTTGTGTGGTCAGACATCTTCCACATCCTGGAGGAAATACACACAGGGTAAGTTATTCACAGAACCACACACAGAATGTTAGGAGTTGGAAGGCACCTCAAAAGATCATCCAGTCCAACCTCTGCCTTCTAAGTAGCCTGTTTGTGTGTTCTGTCACCTTCACAGTGAAAAGGTTTTTCCTTATGTTCCCATGGAACCTCCTATGCACCAGCTTGCACCCATGGCCCCTTGTCCTGTCACTGGACAAATGCAACCTGCTTTGTTCCACTGAGAAAGGAGTCATGTCTATACGGGCAGCTACAGCAGCTTGGCTCAGACTATCACACGAGAGCAGTAACTCAACTGTGTTCTCATTTACCAACCTGCATTTGTTTGGTATCCAGACATGCTTTGGCCTTCCCAGCATTTGTGAACGCTACCTCTTTTTTAAAATTTCCAGATCTATCTACTACAACTTTATTTTAAAAGTCCAATAAATCAATACAATAATTAGCATTACAAAGGTGAACAAAAATAACAACTGGAAAACTGAGCAGTTGGGAAACATGAATTCTGATCAAGAATTTTGTTTCGTATTGGGTATTTTTGCTGAGTAATTGGATTAGGCTGCACATGCGGCTTCAAAAAGATTGACCTGCTGTCTTCTGTGCCCAACTAAAATAAAACCTGGACTGCTACATTAAACTTGGATGGGCATTTACTTAGCTGGATTGCTTCTGAGCCACACAGTAGCAGATTGCCTACAGTAAAGGTGTTTGTCCTGTGTGGCTGACAGTAAACAACAAACTGCTAATTAAAGAACTGACAACCTATCAACACTGATCAAAGTCAAGTAACAGAGGTGACCAGATATTATAAACAAAAGGGTGAACACTGGTCTTTTGAGGTCTAAGATTGGATTAGAAAGAATTATAAAAAGAGATATTCTCCAAAATGCAGGGCACACTTGAAAAAGTGACTCCTACTGCTCCGAGGACCCAAAAATACATAAGGTTTTGGGATTCTTTTTTTTTTAAATATAGATTTATTTTACTGTACTAACTAAATTTAAAATCTTCCAACTTTCAAGTTTGCATATCTGTAGGCTTTCATGGTCATATTGATGTGGAGTGGTGAACAAATATCTTAAAATTTTAAAACTGTGAGAAAGCATACTTAGTTCTGGGAGAACTGAGATGGACAAAAGGCAGCAGTGCCTCCCAGTGCAGGCTGCATTTGAATTCTTATCTAGAAACAGACCTTGTCTGAGGAACAGAGACAAGTGCAATGGCTGTAACTTCTGGAGGTTCCTGTGAACTGTCCAGGTAGCAGTGTGGGATGCAGAGGCAGCAGTGACATCTATAATGGAGGCACATTGTTGAATTGCAAACCAAAATCTTGACACATTAAAAATGTAAATATTCTTAACATTAAGTATTCTCACCTCCAGTACGATGAGAATGTAATTTTGAGTTTATACACTCTCTAGTATTCCTAGCTCAAATAAGAACTTCATTAATCTGTTTATGTGTTATTCCAATTAGCACCCTTTGGATGTTTCATTAGGAATGTTGCATAAAGTGCTATTTGTATATCGAGTTGAAAAACAATGCAAGACTGATTAATTTGAAACATGATCATACTATTCCCTCCCCTCAGAATACTGTGATATATATTTATACACACACATATACACATACATTTACATAAATGTACATCTATACACGTAGAATGTGTATTTCAAGCAGTTTGCTCAAACACATCTGCCTCAAAACCACTCCTTTAAATAATCAATCAACCAACCAAATAAGAAAGTCTTGAGCTACCGCACTAGAGAAGGGCAAATCACACCTCTGTGTTGATGGAGTATGACCATCAACCAGGTAAATTGGTCTAAACTGAGTTCTCTTTTGTTGCTTCTTATATCTAAGGAAGCTGGCACATCTCTATACTATACTGCAGTCTGCAATACAAACATACTCATAGAGTTTAAGAGCATGCATAGCTCACTGGAGCTCACTTTGTGAAAGAAAAGGCACCAGCACTGTACATGTCCCATGCAAATACAAGTGCAACAAGGGAGAAACAGAAATGTAACAGGAAAATTTAATGGCTTCAGACTACAATTGTGATTGTTCCTACTATGCACAGTGAAACACATCAAATCCCATGACTTCCCCTACTGTTTTCCTAAAATCGCCTTTTCTGTCCTCTTGAACTTTTGTACTTCAACAGCTAGCTCCCAATATCTCAGATATAGCCACATAAGTTTCCCATTTTGACTTTTGTTTCTATTTAGCAGATTGCTACAGTAGTTATCATGTTTGAAAATCTCTTTTAAACCACTTTCCATATGTAGAGACACAGCAACTGGATCAGTTGCTGCTTTAACTAGCAGATTTTTCTCTATTTCTAGCCTCTGGCTTCTAGGTACAACAAGACTGCAGTAGACATCCTGTCTTTCTTTAAGTCCATCTTCAAATTCTTTTAGTAAAATATTGGCTCTCCTTTGCCACTCTTCCTCCTTTAACAAACAATTCTGGTACAAGTTACCTGCTGCTCCTGAGTGCAAAAGGACTCGTTTTTCTTGCTCTAACTTTTCCTGCTCCTGTTCTAGGATCCTTCTTTCTTCTACTAGTTTACGACTTTGGGACACAAGGGCTTCTCGGTAGCTCAGTGTTCTGTTGCGTTCCTTTTCAAGCTCCAGCTCCAAGTGAGCAACTGTGCGACGACTTTCTGTGATTATATCCCGGTATTTGGCTTCCAGGTCTCTTTGTAAAGTTGAATGTCTTTTAGAATACTCCTTTTTTTCTCTTTCTATTTCTTTTTTACATTCTCTGGTCCAGATCCAACCTATCAAAGGAGACTTCAAACATCAGTATAACACATGATGACTACAATAAACTCTAATGATTATAGTAAACCATGACTCCAAAGAAGCTATTAAGTGGTAAAAAAATTCACCTCTATTCACATCCCACAGACTTTATTTCTGTATGTGTTTGTATTACTGTAATACAAGGTGCAGGTGTAAGGTAAGGGGAATTAGAGAGGATAGGGAGAGAGGGAACAAAATACAAGGTGCAGGTATAAGGTAAGGGGAATTACAGAGGATATGGGGAATGGGGAGGTGGGGAGGGGAAGTATAAAATGAAATCAAATAGTAGATGCGAGTGGATGGAAGCTGAACCCAAGTGGTGAAGTTGGAAATTAGTGGTAGATGTAGATGGATGCAAGATGATTTTTAGATTCAGCAAGTTGAGTTCCAAATATGGCTGCTCTCCCCACGTGTTTGTTGAAGAGCATGTGGTGAGGTAGCAGCAGCAGGGTAGCAAGGTGCAAGGTCAGGAAAGCAGAGGCCAAGAGGAAGAAACAGGAAGTTCATCCCCCCTCAGCAGGTCTCATCAGGAAGTGGGAGGGGGCTAAACATGACACCTGGAGGCAGGTCAGAACATCCCCAGGGAGTAGTCAGGATCCAATTCCAGGTAAGCCCTTCCAGGAGGGCTTAATCCTATACAGTGTTAATACAAGACAAATTAGAGAATTACACATTTTTGAGGAAATTTGTAGGAATGTTTGTTTAGCCAGACTTGTGATAAGAGCACAGGCCTGCAGGGGCCCAAGGAGAGAGGTGGGAGAAGGTGGAGATATCCCAGCTTGAGAGGGGGGCCTGTCAAGGACACCTTCTGGTCTTCGTCTCAAATAAATCTGTCAAGACCCTTAGAGGGGCTGAAACTGGGATGAAGAATGGGAAATACCTATGTTAATGAACTCTAAGAAATAATTGTAATAACCCAACCCCTTATTATGAATATGTATCCTCTTGTAACATAAATTGTGTCTTGTACCGGCGTGGGGAGTGCGGGATTGATGGAGTGATCCTGCCTGCACCCGGCACCGTAATAAACATACCTACTGCAGAACACTGTATTTGAGTTTTGGAGTCCATTTCGCACGTCAGTGTTTCTTGGTAAGTCACTTTGAACAACTATGTTTCCATAGAAGTAAAATCTCCCTATGTCTTTTATTGGTAATACACAGACTTCTTGGACTGAAGGAAAACTGAAAGGAGTAGCAAGACCTTGAGTTATACACAGCTGCTGGATGTAGGGGAGTTGACACACAGGCCCTGGGCATGGACCATGTGAAATATGGTGTCTAGCTGTGTCAGGGAGTGTGACCTTGGGGGTTGTAAAACTCTGATAAGGAAAGCAAAACAAAGTTCTTACAGTTTCTCTGTGTTCTTTGATGTTAAGCAGTGTCTGCATCTTGCACTAAAATAGAGATGTGTGATTTCACATTTTTAAGCCAATCATTGTACCAGTCTTGGCTATTCGGTTAGTGTGACCAACCAATAGAAGTAGGACACGATGACTTATTTAGAATATCTAAGCATATATAAGATGAACAAATACATGTAATAAACGGAACTTGCTTGCATCAAACTGTCTCCCAATATCTTACATCCCGGCAGAAAACAATGTTACGGGAAAACAAACTGGAGGTTTCTCAATATAGGAACTGCACTGAGAACATTCAAAGTCCAGTAAATAAATATCTGTCAGTGATTCTCTGCATTGTTACCTTCAGGCCCTCTAGTATGTGTCCTCTCTTCTGACAGAGCTTTGTAAACTGGAGACAAGGAGCAAGGGAGGGGATTCTCCCCCTTTACTCTGCTCTCCTCAGACCCGACCTGGAGCACTGTGTGCAGTTCTGGAGTCCCCACCACAAAAAGGGCATGGAACTGTTGGAGCCAGTTCAGAGGAGGTCCATGAAGATCATGAGAGGATTGGAGCACCTCTCCTATGAGGACAGGCTGAGAGAGTTTAGGCTCTGCAGCCTGGAGAAGAGAAGGCTTCCAGAACTTATAGTAGCCTTGCAGGATCTGAAGGAGGCTACAGGAAGGCTGGGGAGGGACTATTGACAAGGTCTTGCAATGACAGGACAAGAGGTAATGGGTTTAAACTGGCAGAGGGGAGATTTAAACATGATGTTAGGAGGAAGTTCTCTCCAGTGAGGGTGGTGAGACACTGGAAAGGGTTGCCCTGGCCAGGTTGTATGAGGCCTTTAGTGACCTGTTCTAGTGGGAGGTGTCCCTGCCTATGGCACAGGGGGGTTGGAACTGGATGATCTTTGAGGTCCCATCCAGCCTAAACCATTCCATGATTCTATGAAACATACTATCAATTATTTTGTGTGGAAAACGGCCACTGCCTTAATATTATGAACAGTGTTCACCGTTTATAACATTATAAATTATTAGTTCAAGGAAAATCCCTAGATGAGGTCCTGCTGTACGATCGTCACAGTGCTTTCCAGGCGTGGCCGTGGCTCGCAGATGCGCTGCCCAAGCACAGCCATGCGAACCAGCTCCAGCGAGTAAGCCTGGGCGCTACTTACGGAAGGCGGCCAAGCCCAGCATAGGGACCAGCAAGGCGTAGTTCCACCTGCTGCCTTCATCCCCTGGCTCTCGTCGGTTTGGCAGGATGTTCCAGTTGGGAGGGTCATTTAAATTATTCATGAAGGCACCTTAGGTTGACAGAAGAGAAAGAGGGCCTTAGCAGTACAGTAAAAGCGGTCCCTCAGGCACCCTCTCGCCAGAAGCACGGCTGAGACAGGTATTTCTGCCCGACGCCCTTACACGGCGGCCCCGTTAGCTGGGGACTTCGAGGGGACGTGCTTTCATCCAGCGAGGGGCTCCCTGGC
The DNA here is from genome assembly GCA_013396835.1 of Psilopogon haemacephalus. NCBI lineage: Eukaryota > Metazoa > Chordata > Aves > Piciformes > Megalaimidae > Psilopogon > Psilopogon haemacephalus. The sequence continues at coordinate 14,011 of VWZI01014475.1, forward strand.
CTGCTCCCTGGCTGTCAGCGTCGGCTGGATCAGAACCGCTCTGCGGCGGGACGCCGGGCCTCAGCGCTGCTGCTGCCACCACCGGGTCCGTTCCGCGGCCGGCGGCGCGTTAGATAATGCTGCCGCCCCAAGGCCTCCAATTCCTCGCGCACCACACCCCCACGGCCCGGCCAGCCTGCGGCGGGGCGGAGGCGCAGGCCCAGGCCCAGCCCTCGGGTGCCGGAACGGCACAGCCACCTACCAGCTGAGGAGCGCGCAGGACGGCGTCACTCAGGGTCCGTCCCATCAGCCCGGGGCACAAGGCGGCGAGCGGCCCGGCGCAGAGCGCTGTCGTCACGGGGCGGGGAGCAGGCTGCGGCCGCCCCGCCCGTGCCCGCCCTTCCCCCGCGCGCTCGGAGCCTCCCATCGA
>VWZI01014475.1:14447-24462 GCA_013396835.1 Psilopogon haemacephalus
GGGCGACAGTGAGGCGGCGGGGCTGACGAGGAGAAGCTGTGTCGGCAGGGTGGCTGCCCGGCTGAGCAGAGGGACCCCGTGCGCCTCCTGCCCTTCCCCTCAGCCGCGTTTGGCCCGGGCCTGGCCTGGTCCTTGCTGCGGCCTGATGGGTGGCGGCCGGCGGCGGCCCTTACTCGGTGCATCCCCTGTGACCTTGGCAGGCGAACACCCGCCCCGGGGCGGAGATCCGCGGGAGAGGAACTGCTAGGGCCGTACGGGGCCGTATGTCCCTTTGAAGGACTCAATCCCTTCGGTTCTTTTGATACTTTTTTGAGCCTGCTGTTTGCTGCTCCGCTCCAGGGGCCAGTTACTTGGGAATAACTGCCTCTGGGCATGGCCTCCTGCTCTGGGAAGCGACAGGCGTAGCCTAAGGCTGTGGACGGCGTCCGTTAGGGACGGAGGAAGGCAGCGGATGTGATGTGCTGGAGAAAGGCCCTGGAGGAGTATGGCAGGTGCCGCAAAACCAAGTCCCATCAGTTAGGTAGAAAGGTTACTGCTGCCTGCCAGAGCTTCATGGGGAGTTAGTCTGCATGATACTTAAAGCTGGCGAGCGGTTGTATGCCGGAGTGCAGAGTCCTGCACGTGGGGAGGAATAGTAAAATTAAATAATAATAAAGTGCAGCACTGAGGTTTTATCCTACATTGTAGTTTGAGCTATGATTGTTAGGTAAGAAGCTTTGCAGATTAATTGTATCTGATAGGTTTCCTCTGATCTTTGGTGAACGTGTTGATCTGATTGTATTATTGGAATGCGAATGAAGTTAGCTGACATAGATGTTAAGATGGGCATTGAATTGCCCCAGAGCGTGGTTAATGCAGCAGAATGGAAGAAGGAAAGTAACTCCGTGGAGGAAAGTACTTGTAGAACTCATTATGAATAGATGTTAAGACCAGTCTCATTTAAATATGACTGAAAACCAGAAGTATCTTAGCATGTATGATGACACATTAATATTCACTGCTATGCAACAAGACAGTTTCAAGAAACTAGGATAAAAAATGATGCAGCTAGGTTGAAGAAAGTGTACTGTAGTTCAGGGATGGGAAAGAGGGAAACGTGATAGGAGAGGAAAGACCTTCTTAGAGTATTGTAGAGTGATTGAACCGTGAGTACAGAAGCAGCTGCAAAAGGCAAATACCACTGCAGTTCATTTTAGAACCTCTTTCAAACAGGGAAGTGCTGATGTCTCTGCACAGGTCACTAGTACGGCTTTGTGTGGCTGTTCTCGTCAGTTGCCTCAGTTAGGGTTTCTGGTTGGTGTAAAGAAGGAATAGCAGTTCCCTATAAATTGGGGTTTTATACTGTGGAGACTACAGCTGTGACTGTTTTAAGCTAGCAAAAGAAAGACTGGATGGTGGGTAGGTTTGAATGGTGAGGAGCGTGAGTGACATTACAGAAGGGGAGAGTTCTGCCCCTTGTGATTCACTTAGGTAGTTCAGTAGTTGATAGAGAATGAAAACCAGAGAAACACTTTAGAAGTAATGGTGAGGTGACACAGCTTTCTCTACCAAATTCCAATGATTGCTTGGCATGAGAGGTATTTTCTATTAATTCCTCTGGTTACCATAAAAAGTCTTTGTTTAGTTATGAAATTCATAGCATGTAGCTCTGTGTTGATACAGTAGTCTTGCATATGTCCTACCAGTGATGAATAGAAATTTGTGATGAATGTAAGGTAGCTGTGAATGTAAAACCTTTTTTGTTCTGTAACAGTTGTCTTGTCCTCTTTCCATAGTGGCCAGCAGCATGCCAGACTCTTGCACGTAACTTACACTTCACAGCCTATGGCAAGAAAAATGCTTCTACAAAGGTTTCAGATTCGGTAGGTTTGCACTTCTTTATATCTTAAGTAACAGGTTAGATAATGCACATAATGCTTGAGAGACGTGACAAAAACAGTCACTTGGCTTTTAGCAGATCTTTTGTGTTCCCTTACATACTGAGACTAAGTTGCTGAAATGTTCTTTTAATGATAATTTCCACCAAAGAGAGCACGTAACAGATGTGGTATTTGCTGTGAGAGTCTATTAAGAACCTTAAATGTATGTTGCTTTTGTCTACCTGAAACTTGCTTGACATAGCTTTGAAAGACCTAATGATCACAACAAACTGATTTATGTTTCCAGATTTCTACACAGTATCCAGTAGTGGACCATGAATTCGATGCAGTTGTTGTGGGTGCAGGAGGAGCAGGCCTGCGGGCTGCCTTTGGCTTGTCAGAAGCTGGATTTAATACAGCATGTGTTACAAAGCTGTTCCCCACCAGATCTCATACCGTTGCTGCCCAGGTGAGAAATGAGTTAGAAGAGATATTTAGGTGATGCCTGCTTTCAGAAAGCTGATTTGGCTATACCTTTGAACATCATGTTTCAAGGCCTTTTCTTTTATAAATAATGCAGCTTTACTTTATTTAGGAAGGAGGCAGATATATGTTTAGATTCTGTTCAGTGCCATTTCACAGCCATCAGTGTAACTTTGCAGCTTGCTGTGTTACACTAAATAGAGCGAGATAAGAACTGATGTGAAGCTGTGATAAATTGCCCAGATTTTTCACGGCCACGTTAAATCTGACTGTGTCTTGTACACAGAGGTGTGAAAGTTATGTGATTCTTAACAGAAATGAGGAAAACCTAAAGCTGCACTTCACTAATGCAATTCTTGGAAAATACCTTTTTGTTTTCAGGGAGGGATTAATGCTGCTCTGGGAAACATGGAGGATGATAACTGGAGGTGGCATTTTTATGACACAGTGAAAGGGTCTGATTGGCTGGGTGACCAGGATGCCATACACTACATGACTGAGCAAGCCCCAGCTGCAGTGATAGAGGTGAGAATCACTGAAACTCATGTCAGTTAGACAAGCTTCCCAAGATCTGTCTTTACTGGGAACATTGTGAAATAATTTGTTGGATTGTTATGTGCAAGTGTTTCTGATCATTATATTTGGGTTCAACAGCTGGAAAACTATGGGATGCCATTCAGCAGAACTGAAGAAGGAAAAATCTATCAGCGTGCATTTGGTGGGCAGAGTCTTCAGTTTGGAAAAGGAGGACAAGCTCACAGGTGCTGCTGTGTTGCAGACAGGACAGGACACTCACTGTTACATACGCTGTATGGCAGGGTAAGCAGCTGGGAATTAAACTTGGTCTGGGTATTTGCAATTATGGATATTTTTTCTGGGTTGCTTTTGGGTTTTTTTTGCCTTCCCTTGGAATTTGTCAGGGGAACAGGACAGGACACTCACTATAACATACACTGTATGGCAGGGTAAGCAGCTGGGATTGGTCTGGGTATTTGTATTTGAAATTATGTTTGTGGGGGTTTTTTTTTGTTGTTTTGTTTTAATCCCTTCCCTTAGAATTAGGCAGGGGAAACCCCCACCCTACCCCAAAAAAGGGAAGAAGAAAAACAGCAAAATATTTATCTGTTCCCATATGAACGAGGAATCTAAGGGAGTGGCTGATAACAATTCTGGGTTTCTTTCCTTTCTTAGTGAGTGCTGAAGGAGGTAGCCAGGTGATGCTTGGATTTTAGTGGGAATGTACTGAAAGATCATAATTATAATGGCTCCCATGAAGACATCTTATATTAATTATCATATACCGTTAACCTTGTAGTGTGTTGTAGTTTTTAATGGTTAATGCTTTTGTGTATGTTAACTAGGCCCAAAGAGAACTTATATAACCCCTTCCCCCAAACCTGTTTTTCAAAAACCCTGGTGCAGCAGCATTGCAGAAGTCTGAAAATGGGGTTCAGGGCAGCATTTTCTTTCATTAGCCTTCAAGAGAGGGAACAGGGGAAAGGAGGCACGAAGCCCTATTGTGTGTTTCTGGGACTGCTCTCTGGCCAGTAAATGCCTGCTGTTCCAGTAGTTACATAAATTCTGCCAACTCTAACTAAAGAAAGATTTGATTATTTTTAAAGAGTAGTAAGCTTACTTTAAACCTGAAATTAGCTACCTAGCAGCTAATACTTTTATTTACTTAGCTAGCTAGCTAATTGCTCTCCTTCAGGCTGACACTATGTATGCTGCTGCAATCCAAGTGCTGAGTGCTGCCAGACACTGGTCTCTTCCTTTAGGGTGTGAAAGAATGTTTGACTTGATGCCTGTTGTTTCTGCTGGTATTCTGGACTCCTGGAGATGTACTCCACTTCTATATGGGAGGTTAAGTAAAACTTGCTTGTACGTGTATTAAGCTCTGCAGCTGACTGAAGCATTGCCATATGTAGAGGGAAACAAATCCGTTGAGTAGCTATGACATGGCAGAATAAAGTGGTCGGTAACCACTTGTTTCTTTTTTCTAGAATAGATTCATTGGCACATTTAAAAAAAGTTTTAGGATGAAATGGTTTTTCGTGAGTGTTGATGGGAGTGGTTTGTATCCTCATTCAGCCCATATGCATGAAGAGAGGTTACTTTGGTGTCCTGCATTTTTCTTACAGTTTTTTCTTTTTCCAAATTTTCCTCCAGTCTCTAAGATATGATACAAGCTACTTTGTTGAATATTTTGCCTTGGACCTACTAATGGAAAATGGAGAATGTCGTGGTGTTATTGCCCTTTGCATAGAAGATGGCACTATACATCGCTTCAGAGCAAAGAACACTGTCATTGCCACTGGGTAATGTTAATGTTTGTGATGGAATACCTCTGTTTGTATTTGTATTTCAATCCACAGTGTGGAGGTGACACTGACTTCAGAAACAATTTATATATCCTCCTTGTCCTCCTACCTCCTTGGCAGAATCAGTCCAATTCAGTCATTCCCTCGTGAAGAAGGCACATGCTGATTTTGTGGCCAAGTATAAAATTTATTCTGAGATCTAATTTTGACTTCTAGAGCATCCATGTGGAATGTGTAAGAGCAGTCAGTATGTGTGGTCCAAATGGTCTTAGATTTTTTTTCGAACATGCTGTTTGCAGCAGACATTATTGCGTGATTTGCCAGCGTGTGTGTGTATCTTTGGCATTCTGAAGATCTCCTATAGGAAACCACTTGTTTCAGTCTGGGAGAATATTAAGATGCCAATATTGTAAGTCTAATTGCTGTAGGATGAAATTAGTTGAAAGTTTTTTTATGTTTATTAGAATGCTATATGCATTCATCTTCTGCTATGTATGGCTGCCTCCTTCCTGTTTTGGTATGCAAATTATGTATAAACATATGTGTCAAATACTTAGTTTGATTGCATAATTAGGCCTCACTAAAACCAAGACTCTGCAGCCTTGCATACTCTAAGGTACGTGCAATATGCAGAGTGATAATTCTTCTGAGAATTTGTTCTATAATTGAGAGTTCTCAATAATGTGCAAAGGTAACCTCTTTGTTTTAGGCATAAGAATTAACGTTTAATACCTTGTTTTAGACAACTAAGTTTTGAAATGTAAGAATATAAGATCAGAGCCATATGTAGGACAGAGACTGTTGTTACGTACTGTTGTTTTTACAACGCTGCTGGTGGTAGTTTGACTTAAGGCTAATGATACTCAACTGAGAGAGCTTTCTGAAGTAACTTTTCTTAGGTACAAAGGCTTTTGATACTAAATGAATTCTCCTGCTTTGGAAGCATTACTCGTTTTGGTTTTTAGACCTCTTGTTGCCAGCTGTTTTTCAAAAACAGTTGAGCACAGCAGATTTGTACCATTTTTGGTGGTGTTTTGTTCTGGTTTTATGTTTGTTTATTTTTTGTTGAACCTGGTATAGGAGGTGGCTAAACTTACACATCTTGCTTACTGACTCTCTGCTCTGTTTCCACAGTTGTGTAAACAGCATAGTTGAGTAGTGTTCTAGTGATTTTTTTTTTTTTCTCTGCTGATTTTGTTAATTTTTGTGTCTTGTAGTGGGTATGGCCGCACTTACTTCAGTTGTACATCTGCTCATACCAGTACGGGTGATGGGACTGCTATGGTCACACGAGCTGGTCTGCCTTGCCAGGACTTGGAATTTGTACAGTTTCACCCTACGGGTACAAAATATGAAATTATGATTACAGCATTATTTTTGTATGAGTTGAACAGCTTAGTTTTCTGTTGGTCTAAAACTTGATCAGTTCAGTTTGCACTTTCCTCCAGCACTTCATTAGTTTGTCAGTTGCTTGTGACAGGTGTTTAGACTTGTCTGCAACTGCTTTTGAATATAAATCTGAGAGTAAGACTACAATTCTAGAAAGGTCTCAGCTATTCTGATTTAAAGATTAGTATTATTATTTTCAGGTGCTGTCTTCATGACAGATTTATGAATTCCAAGCTGAAATTATTTCAACTTCTAAAATTGCACTTGCCTTTGCCATCAATATCAATCGTTATTATACAGGAGCAACAGGATAGGTGAAATGTTAGGCAATTACATACTGGAATCTTCTGCAGAAGTAAGTAGTTGAATTGAAGGTCTGTATTTAAGATTGATTTTAGTAGCCGATGCTTGCTAACTAAACTGAACAACAAACTAAAGTGTTTTGTTAGTTAATTAAATGCTTAGTGTAAATGGCAAACTTTTTAATCACTTAATTTTTAAAAAAGTTGTTAGAGATCCAATGTTCATTTCACTTAGTTAAGGTTTTCCTAGTTAAAGAAGCTTAATTAATTATGTGGTAATTTTACGGCTTTTGATGTAAGCATCAAGCTGTGGTGGTTTAGCAGTTCCCTGCCCCCCCACCTTTTGAAATAAACCCTGGCTAGGGCTCAGAACACTGGAAGTTGATAAATGAAGCTTTCTATTTACAGCAGTGCACAATATACAAGCAGATATTTACAATGTATAACAGATATTTACAAATATATACAGTGAAAAGTTAATACAGAAACACCACAGCCCTCTCAGATATCAAAATCCCCAAGAGGGGCAACCAACCACCCTTACCACCTCTCCCCCCTTTCCCAATCTTATCTCACCACCTGTTGATGTTGAAGATAGGCAGAGGTAGATTGGCATGGGGGATTAGTAGTAGGAAAGAAGTTAGTGGAATTATTAAGAATCAGNCTATGTTTGGGTTACACTCTTAAAACAATTTTTTTTTTTTCTTTCTCAGTAAAGCTCTGGTGAAGTGACACAATGTATTTTCATTTCTCAGCCAGTAGTCTAATTTCTTATTCAAATTCCCCAATTAGTTCAAACCAGCACACAAGCGCGTGAGTATAGCATTATTGTTTTGTGATGATGAGTCATGAAGGCTAACAGATTGAAGTTTTCCTTCTCTAAAGGAAACCTGGGCTTTAGCTTTCCACCTGATGTGAAGCCATCCTGTTTTGCCATAGTATAAGGGAAGAAGGAACAGAGATGAGTAAATTTGCCTTGATATAATCAGCTTCTGGCTTATTTAAAAATCTTGAACAAAGTAATTGCTGGAAGTCTGCAAAGTTCTCCTTGCACAGACACTGTGGATATTCCAAATCAACTTGCTTACCTTTCAGGAAGAGTGTTCTAAAGGCACAATACTTGATTTTAAGTAGCCTTTGGGGACAGTTTGTAGTAGTATGATTAAGGTGAACTAAAAATCTACCTCTGACTTAACATGCATTATTTTAATAAGTCCTTGTTTCTGGCCATCCTGATTATGAAGGTATCTATAAAATATCTGATTTGATGTTATTTTCTTTCTTGACAGGTATCTATGGGGCTGGCTGTCTTATAACTGAAGGATGTCGTGGAGAAGGAGGTATTCTAATTAACAGTCAGGGTGAAAGATTTATGGAGAGGTATGCACCTGTTGCGAAGGATCTGGCTTCCAGGGATGTAGTGTCTCGATCTATGACCATAGAAATCCGAGAAGGAAGGTTAGTTAAAAGTTAATGAATTTTCAAAGTAAATATTTCATCACACTGGACTGAACAGAATCATAGAATTGTTTTGGATAGAAAAAATAGAGTGCAAACTTCCGATATGCAATCAGATGTAGAGTAGAGACTCCTGTTTGATTTCAGTGCAACTAGATATAATTGCTCAAACAATTGTAATGCATGTGCTGTTACTTCAAACAATGCAAATAATTTGATCCTCTATTATTTTGCCTAATTATGACACATTTCTGCAGAGGTACAGTGGATTAAAATCTTAAATATTGTGAATTACTCTGGAAAAGAAAGCTGGTAGTTGAAAAAACTGCTTCCATTCTGTCAAGGAAATATTACTGGTGTTTTCAGAATTCCTGTTTTGTATTGCAGTGTTGATTTTGTTTGTTGGTTTGTTTACTTTTGGTAGGGGTTGTGGTCCTGAAAAGGACCACGTCTACTTGCAGTTGCACCACTTACCACCACAGCAGTTAGCAACTCGTCTCCCAGGAATTTCAGAAACAGCTATGATATTTGCTGGAGTTGATGTCACTAAAGAGCCTATTCCTGTTCTGCCTACTGTGCATTATAATATGGGAGGTATTCCTACTAACTACAAAGGACAGGTAAGTAAGATCACTTCTAGTGTGTGTGTGTATATATGTAGAGTTATATTAGTCATAATAAGCAATTATTTCTCAAGTATTAAAGCATTGTTAATGTTTTCCATAAATGTAAGGATGATGAATAGTATTAATAATGTTATGATAATCATGTCAGAGTACTTAAAATTCACAGTGTGGTTTGTTTTTATGAAGAAATTGAATGTTTTAGTCCGTCTGGAGCTGGGAGTTCCAGGAAACATCTAAAAGGCAGTTAATGTTGTGTATGACAACAATTTTCTGTTTATTGAGTTGAGGATAATGTAGTTGAACAAAGGCCAAACTACTGCTCTGTTACAAATCAAGTTCATATATGTGAGTTATATGTTCACGTAATCTCTACAGTAAATCAGATTGCTCCAACTCATAATAGTTAGAAGTCAGGGTGATGGTGTCAGCTGTGTTTTTCTGTTTGTGTTGTGTACCAGTTAATTTTGCAACGTCAAATTTTGCTTTAGAAATGTGCAGGTCAGCCTTTCACCATGTGATTTTTACTGCAGAATTGGGATGAAACAGAGCCATATACTCTTCATAATAAAAGAAACCTTAGGTTTTATTGCCATCAGTATTTACAAAGTATTGCTGCTGACCCTTGAGAACTAGGTTATCTATGCTTTTAGTTAGGGAGAAACCTTAGATTGCTGTGTTTTAGCCTTATAGGTGCATGGGCTTTGCTGATAAGGAGGTTTCCACTGTTGTAGACTGTTCAAGAAATGAGTATTAATTGAGTGTATGAAATGACAGGTGATCACACATGTGAATGGTGAGGATAAAGTGGTACCAGGTTTATACGCTTGTGGGGAAGCAGCCTCTGCATCTGTCCACGGTGCAAATCGACTTGGAGCAAACTCTCTTCTGGATTTGGTGGTGTTTGGTCGTGCTTGTGCCCTTACTATTGCAGAGACGTGCAAGCCTGGTAAGTCTCACTTTGTTTGGAGACATTTACCTTTACGACTTCATTTCTGCCCAGCCAGGAGTTATTGCTGGCTAATATAAACTTGCAATGCTAGACACATACTGCTGTTTGCTAGAAAAGGCAGAAACCACTTTGTGGTTTTTATTGATACATTCTTCACTGTGCTAATGATATATGTTACCATTTGTGACTTGATCTTTTTAGAACTAGAATTGGGTCACTGGTATTGGCAAAAACAGTTTCACCAATTAGCACAACAGAATATTGGATATGGAGCCTGTCTTCCTTACATCCTGCACTGCATCTTCTGCATGAATGTGCAGGCTGTCTTACACTTGGCCCTTTTGTGTAGTGGAATGTACTGCCACCTTGTTGATTTGTGAGGTGGATTACACATGAAAGTGATAACAGAGATACTAAATATTGTAACATTTCCTATATGTTCCTGGCTCCTATATGTTTTCTGGCTCCTTTTGAGTTTGAAGTTGCAGGAAGGTTTTTATTAGTTTGTGTAGTGGGTTAGCAGTTACCTGTCCACCCACCTTTATAAACCCCGGCTATAACTCAGAAAAACACTGGAAGTTAATAAACTTTATATTTACAGCAATGCACAATATACAAGCAAATATTT
>VWZI01014478.1:1143-11666 GCA_013396835.1 Psilopogon haemacephalus
CGATTTAAGGAAAACAGAAGGAGGGATTAGAAATAGGGAGAAAGGGTCAGCCTTGCTGCCTAGGAGAGCTGCGAGTTGCCTGCTGCCTGCTGCCGTGCACGTGGCTGGGGCTTCTCCCAGTTGCTGCGTGGGTGGCGGTGAACGAACGAGAGCGGGAAGAAGAGAAGAGAAAAATGGCTGCTGACCCGTTTAAGTACCCTGCAGGGCGAACGAAGCTGTCCATCAGGCGTCCAACATTTCCCGGCCGGCCAATTGATTCGAGGTTCGACGTATATGGGCATCTCGAGGTTCCCACCCTGAGTCCCAAGGCCACCTGGGATGCCCCACCCTTCACCCCCTACCAAACCTTTTAACAGTAGAGGGAGGAGAGAGCCCAGGAATTGGATTAATTTCTGGGGTGCTCCGTCATTCTATGCCGGGACATAGTTCTAATGAATTGTTTCACAATCTCACTTTGTTAAATTAAAAATTCATGGCAAATGAAAAAACCCAAAACTTTCAGTGTGTGAGAATTAAAAATGAGAGATGAAAGATACATTGTATTGGTTTTGCAATATAAGGCTTTTGTAGTGTGAGGGCTACAGGGGTGGCTTCTGTGAGAACCTGCTGGAAGCTTGCCCTATGCTCAATAAAGCCAACACCAGATGGCTTCAATGGACCCACCATTGGCCAAGACTGAGCCCATCAGTGATGGTGGTAGCACCTCTATGTTAACATATTTAATAAGGGAAAGAAAAACAACGGCAGCTGTAGAAAGGAGTGAGAATATGTCAGAGAAACAACTCTGCAAAAAACAAGGTCAGCAAAGAAGGAGAGAGAGCTGGTGCTCCAGGCACTGGAGCAGAGATTCTCATGCATCCTGTGTTGAAGACCATGGTGAGACAGGTTGTTCCCCTGCAGCCTGTGGAATTTAACACTGGAGCAGATATCCACCTGCAGTCCATGGCAGACCTCATGCCAGAGCATATGGATGCACAAAAGAGGCTATAATCCTGTATGAACTGTAAGCACTGAAGAAGGCTCCTGGTAGGACCTGGGAACCCATGGAGAGAGAAGCCCACACTAGGGCAGGTTTGCTAGCAGGACTTGTGAGCCTGTGGGGAATCCACACTGGAGCAGTCTGCTCCTAAAAAAAAGTACAATTGGTGGAAAGGACCCATGCTGGAGCAGTGAAGAACTACCACTTGTGGGAAGAATTCACATTGGAGAAGTTCGTGGAGGACTGTCTCACATTGAAGGAACCTGATGCGCAGCAAGTGCAGAATGTGATCCTATGCTTGAATAGGAAGGAGTAAAAGAGACTGCATGTGGCGAGTTAATTGCAATCCCCATTCCTCACTCCTTTGTGTTGCTGAGTGAGAGGAGGTAGAGAAAATTGAGTGTAAAGTTAAACCGACAAAGAAGTGAGGGGTGGTGGGGAAGAGTTTTTAAAATTAGTTTTATTTCTCATTATCCCACTCTGATTTGAGTGCACTCTTGCTGACCTGTGATCCATTTCCAGCCTCTGGGCCTCTGTTACTGACACTGACATCAAACTGGCAAGACTGGGATGGACTGATGTTCCCTTTCTCTGACAACTTAGTTTCAAGTTCTCTCTACCAACTTAGTAAGTCTATGACTGGCTATGCTCTTCTGCTTCTCTTAACAGATGGACTCTAATCAGACCCCAGTACCTTATGATTTTCAAAGTGAGTCCCATGATCTAAGTAGCCAAACCCCTGGCTATGGCACCAATCCCGTAATCATTTGTTGATTTGCCAGGTGTTCAGGTTGAGTTTCTTCTTTGGGCATCATGTTCCTCTCTGTAAATCTGTAGGGAAGACTGATCAGATATACATGCTCTGAGCACAGCCATGGCATCTGCAGAATCAACGTCTCCCCAAAAGATTCCAGGCGCAAATAAGGCTTTCTGAAATTGTGGTAGTACTCTGATATCCCAGTTTTCATATTTGAGCTTTATCCTGATCAATGCTAATTTTTCACTTTCTTACTCATAAAGCTGATGGTTTTACGTACAAAAATAGCTTATCAGTTCTTCAGGTTTCTGTATTCCACTATTACTCGAGCAAATTTTACTTTTTGCTGCAAAGCTGCAGTTTCAGTAGGGAAGGGATGATACTTTCCTTGTCACATGCAGAGAAGTGTCTGCAGTCTAATATTTAGGATGCTCATATAGGAGGTAGAAGATGTGAGGTTAAATCCACTCATGCTGAGCAGAAAAATGTCTTGTTTGCAGAGTGAGTACCTCTGATCAAGGAACTATAATACCAAAGGTCAGAAGGAAAAGCATAGTTTCCTCATTTTGAAAAATGTGGTAGCTGCACCTGTACTTTCTGTAAAGTCCATGTGTGCTATACAAGCACTGTGTATGTGCAGCAAGATTAGGGACTTCGTGGAATATCTGCATGGAATTTGTCTATCTCCTATACCCTGATGTGATTAACTGAGTCCCACAGGCTAGGGTGTTTTACGCATGAATGTATGCAAAAGTCTGGGGGCTTTCTGAAACTTTTGAGTCAAACAGAAACATGGCCATGGCCTTGAAATGCTTCCATGACAGAGCTCAGCAGGTGTGCACTTTCTTATCTTGAAATGTTAACCTTTTTTCCCCCTCTTTTATCTACAAATTAATTTTTTTCCTCTCTTCTTCTTTTTTTTTTTTTGTCTTTTTCTTCACTTGTTGAGTCAGGATATTTGAGTTCCTGCTTCTCACTGGTTACAGATCTCTTCTCCAAAATTATGAAATGGAGGATTTAGAGGATCTGGGGGTAAGTCCTTGCCATACATAAAGAAGCTAAATTAGAGAGTTCATTATTTCTCTATTTTTCTCCTCTTTTTCCCAGCTTCCCACTTTTGGCTGCTTAGGTAGTCTTGATATGAACAGACAATTAAGGTCATTTACAGCAAGGTCCTAGAAACAAGGGAAAAGTTAGCAGTAATTGATGCTTTTTTATTCAGTGATCTGAATTGGCTTCATTTCCACTTTGTTTTGTAGAGTGCAAGTTTTTAGTGAAGCATCTCTAAGTAAGATTATGATTTTTTTCTTCTGCAGAATAACCTCTGCAATCAAAAATCAATAGTTATGAAATGGGCAAATCAGTCTGCTCCTGCCCACAAGTATCTGCAACATTATGTTTTAAGCAGCTGTTGATTTGCTTTGATTTGGAAAAATGGCTTGTCTGCAGAACTGTGTATGTATTTATGAACATGGTAGTTGGAGCTGTAGTGAAAAATGTCAGAGCTTTAAAACCATAATCTAAAAACAGGAATGGGAGAGATTTTCCAAATAACAAATGACATTTCCACTTTTAGTCTCAGAAAAGAGTACTTCTGTCTTGTCTTACAGTGGAGACATTTTAATAGAGCCTGTTTTGAGGGCATTTATAAGCTGCCCGTATCTTAGCTAGGTGAATTCCTGGTAAATATTGCACTTGAATTTACAGAGAAACAACTGTTAAGGACAGTACTACCACTCTCATCAATAAAGATCAATACATAAATAGATCTCTGACTTATATTTCTGTAACACTGCAGAATGAATTAGCATACAAATATATTTCTCGTAAAGTTTATGCTGACTGTCATTTGGGATATCCAGGATAGATCTTGCATTAATAAAACTCAACTTTGTGTAGCCTTCAGCACCAAACCTCTCAAATTTTTCCTTTCTTCACATCTTAAATCAGAAACAAATCCAGTAATGTAGATAAAAGAATATATTCAGGATTTGCACCTGGAAAAGCAAGTCTAATGCAGGCCTGGATCACGTTAGCATTAAAGAGTGTACAAAAATAGCTGCACATATGGAAACAAGCTGCAGTACAGGACAAGAAAAGCTTTTTATTAATCTTTAAGAATCCAGGAGCTGTTTATGCATGTCAACATTTGCACCTTTATTTATGACATGATACATATATACATATACACAACAGTGTAAGGCAATGGGCAATGGGCCTTCGGGCATGCATTTTAACTCTTTTCTCATTCTTAGAGGTTGTGTACAGTGATATTTAAATTTACAAAAAGATTATTTGCATATCCTTTTCACCTCTGGCTATGCATATGAACAAATGCACATAAACCCCATAATAATTTAAAAATTATGGAGATTTACAGATAATAATACAGACCTAGTGTAACAGACAATAAAACAGACTTAGTGTAACTCATACTGGTTCTGTGAGGCAAGCCGCTTATTTTGATGTTACTCAGAGTTATTAAGTTCATATGTTGAATTTTAATATCCCAGCACTACTGCTAAACTCTCTTTAAGTACCAGTGTCTGGCTGCCATCATTGCTGCAGTCCCTGAGTAACATTTGGTATAATGAGCAATTCTGTGGTGTTTTATTTTTATTTTTCCCTCTCTATGGTTGTTAGGTTTCTATGCAAATAGTGTGAACTGGTGAAAAACAATCTTCCAGCAATGATGTCCAGTTACCAGCACAGCTGGCATCAATAGGATTGGGAGAAGGCAAAGACAGATGGTGGTTTAAAGGACAAGCCAGAGTCACTGCCAATCAATAGCAGAGTATCACCAATTATAGTGAAGTATGTCTAGCATTGACAGGAATGAGATTAAAAATGACAGATACACCTAAATGTAAGAGAGAGACCAAAATCCCAGATCAGAATGAAGTGGGAAGAGCAATATACTGCTGTAGCAATCTGTGTCAGATCTCATGTTATCAATCACAGGAATAACAATATAGCTGCAGGCTGAATTCAGGCTGAGGTGCTGTTGGGCATGAAATGTTCAGGAAGTAAAAATCAACATCGCTAACAGGAATGGTTGACATTGCATAATTGTGGTGTGCTTTTAATCAGCCATGCAGGGATTTTGGAAGTTACAAAGAAGTTGGACATCATCAGAACATTGTGTTCTGGCTCCTTTTTGTTCACAGTTCAAAACACATCTTGTCGATTCCAGACATTTCAGTGGGAAGCTGATGGTGACCAAGGCTTTGCTTTTTGTGTCAGTTAAGAGCATTCAGTACTTTGTGAGAAGCTCTGCACCTTGGCAGATCGAGCTCCTGAGGCTTCATTTTAGTGAAGCAAGCTTCAGTTGGAAGCATGAGTGGCATGAGTAAGCTCTACCTGAAAGAGTTTAGAATGCCATTAATATTATCACAGTGGCCCAATTCTGCTATCATTTTACCTCAGTGTGTTCATATTTTTCTACCCTTGCAAGGGTAGGTCTTTCACTACAGCCCTCTTAATGGAGATTATTGCCTGAAATGATGCATCTTACAGCCTGGGGGCAAATAGCTGCAGCTGTTTCTGTTTTCTTTAGCGGTGAAAGCTGCCAGGGATGCGCCCTGCAGTGCAGAGGAGGAGGTATGCCAGGCTCAGTGGCCAGGAATTGTGTGGTGGGAGCAGAAGTTCAGCCTTTCTCCAGGGGCAGCCACTTCACATTCTGTCAGGTAATGATGAAGCTTTTGCTCCTGTGGCCTGTTTGAATATCAGAGTATGTATTTTGCTTTCACTACACAAGAAGCAAGTATATATTATCAGTGTAAATATCTTTAATTTTAGCCAAACAAGGAAGAGTAAAAGAACAATCTCCTGCAGTGAGAACTTTTTTGTGTGCCCACAAATGACCTAACACACTTCTGGCTGTTGTTTATGAACAATGCACAATGAAGTATGGTTTTATGACATCCTGCAGCTGTGGTACAGCAAAGCAAGTCAACAGGGAAGTGTTAGCCACTTGTACATGCAAGTATTTAGAGCTTTTCTTAGCTGCTGATTTACCTTTCTCTATTTGTAACTCTTATGCAAAACAAAACTTATTCTGGTAAGTTAGCCTATTTAACACAGCGACATTAATAGCACATAAAATACATGCAGTAATCAGAACCTAGGAAAGAATTAGTTCCCATTTATTTTACTCTCTTCATGTGAAAGAAAATTTTGTAGAAATTAACAGAAAATCACAGAATTAACCAGATTGGAAAAGATCTCGAGTCCAACCTATCACCTAACCCTTCTAATTAACTAACCCATGGCACTAAGCGCCTCATCCAGCCTCCTCTTAAACACTTCCAGGGACAGTGATACACATGCTTTGATACACATTTTGAATCATCTAACATAATTTTGTAAAACTGATATCCCAATGGTACACCTGCGATTGCATTGACATGCATGGGAATCATCTTTCTGCAAAAAATGTGCAATTGCATTGAAAACAATTAAAGGATTTGATGGGAGTGACTTCTGTTACATACATTTTGTTTCTGTACACAAAAATGATTTTTTCTGAAAAACAGATTTATTAACTTTGCATTCCTGATGCTACAATATTTTCTATGCTTCATAAGGACTGCTACAAATTGCTACCATTTGACAGAATTTATAATAATAAGAATTTTGGAACTTAAGGTAGATGGGTTTTGATCTTTATTTTCCATGAACTTTCCCACTGGACTTACTCTGTAACTACCAGTGCCTTGACACACCATTATTTACAGATATTCTTGGCTGCATATTAGATCTGGACAACTGAGAACTATACAGTCAATTTTATTTTCACCTGGGTGCCCTTGCCTTATACTCTTGCCCATATCCTACAGCCTTTAAGTCTGTGTATAAAGATATAACTGGACTGCACAGTTCTGTGGTGACAGTTAATATTAGACAGACAAATATAGCTAATGTAATTTTGTATCTGGAACTTTTAGTTAATTGCAGTTAATTGTGTACTAACTTACAGCATGCATTTCTGCTGAAAAATTTTAACACTTTCCCAATAAAATCCTATACTTGATAAATCTTTGGTTCTTCCCTCTAACATGATGAAAACAAGATAATTATTTATGTTCTTGAATTTTAATGTCTTGACATAGTCTCAGGAAAGTAACATCATGACTGCCTCCCTGAATTTGCTTGTACATTTATTTTCATTTGGGATAGCTGTAAGCTTGATACTTATAGTTCAATATAATGCTGTATTTCGTCAATTCAGGAATATTTCATTCTCTGTTCTTTATTCTAAACATGCTCTTAATATACAGCAGTATTCACTTGCTCTGTGAATGTGTCATCTCTGTTAAAAGCTCTATGTTTTCTTTAAGTTTTCTCTTTTTTGGTATATATAGACATATATAGTTGTGTGTATATGCATATGTATATGTATTATATATGTATATGTATTATATGCATTAAGAGAGGCATTACCAGCAGGGCAAGGGAGGAGATTCTCCCCCTTTACTCTGCTCTTGTCAGACCCCACCTAGAGTACTGTGTGCAATTCTGGAGCCCCCAGCACAAGAAGGACATGGAACTGCTGGAGAGAGTCCAGAGGAGGGCCACAAAGATGATCAGAGGGCTGGAGCACCTCTGCTATGAGGACAGGCTGAGAGAGTTGGGGCTTTTCAGCCTGGAGAAGAGAAGGCTTCAGGGAGACCTTATAGCAGCCTACCAGTATCTGAGGGGGGCCTACAGGAGGGCTGGGGAGGGGCTGTTCACAAGGTCTTGTAATGACAGGATGAGGGGGAATGGGTTCAAATTGGCGGAGGGGAGATTTGAATGGGATGTTAGGAAGAAATTCTTCACAGTGAGGGTGGTGAGGCACTGGAACAGGTTGCCCAGGGAGGTTGTGTCTGCTCCCTCCCTGGATGTGTTCAAGGCCAGGCTCGATGAGGTCTTGAGTGTCCTGATCTAGTGGGAGGTGTCTCTGCCTGTGGCAGGGGGTTGGAACTGGATGATCTTTGAGGTCTCTTTCAACCTAGACCATTCTATGATTCTATGATTCTATGATTCTATGATTCTATGATTCTATGATTCTATGTATATGTATATAATGGAGTTTCTTGAATTTAGCCCTTGCTAATGGTTAATGTTATCCAGCTAATTGGATCATATGATCTCTGATTCCATCAGTTATTACTTTAGTAGGTTTTAATTTATATTTCTTACTGTTTTTAACTTTGACTAGAAAATACTCTTAAATGATAAATTCAGTTTTGTTCCATAAATGTTGCTAGAATAAACTTATGTGTAGTTACTCCCTGTTACATGCTTTCTTCTATGTATTGACCATTAAGTGTTATTTTAACTAAGTGCTACCTTTCAGCTTTATTAGAAGTTCATATGGCCCCTGTATGTTCACAGATGTTCTACTGACACTACACTGGTATGCATATCAGGATCTGCTTAATTGCTCTATATTATTCAAACAGTAATCAATATATGAAAATTATCAGGGGTTTGGAGCACGTCTGCTTTGAAGACAGGCTGAGGGAGCTGGGGTTGTTCAGTGTGGAAAAGAGGGGGCTCCAAGGAGACTGCATAGTGGCCTGCCAGTACCTGAACAGAGCCTATGTGAAGGGTGGAGAGAGACTTAACAAAGGCCTGTGGTGATAGGACAAGGGCCAATGGCTTCAAACTAGAGAAGAGTAGATTTAAATTAGATGTTAGAAACAAATTTCTTACCCTATGAGTAGTGGAACACTGGGACAGATTGCCTGGGGAGGTGGTTGTGGCCTCATCCCTGGAGATATTCAAAGTGAGGATCAGCAGGGCTCTGGGAAACCTGATCCAGTTGAGGATGCCTCTGCTGACTGCAGAGGGGATTTGACTAGATGAGCTTTGGATCTCCCTTCCAACCCAGACCATTCTATGATTCTGCTCTTCAGAAACATGATTGTGGTAGAACATCCAAATTATGCCTAAATATTATATATGATACACATGCCTGAATATCCACCTTGCCCCCACCTCTTTCTTCCTTTTTCCCGGGGTGGTAAAGGTGGGAAATGGACAAAGGACTTGATGGTGCCTCTCTGTCTGCAACACAAATACCGTGTGAGGTCTTGTTTTCACCTTCATTGTTTTTGGGGTAAACGAGATCATGGGTAGAGGCATATGCATCTTCTGTTTTGGGAAGATTTGCACTGGTTCCACAGATGTTTTTTTCTTGTTGCTATTGCTCAAAATGGTCACCAAAATGCTTTGACAAACATTTGATACCTTGCTTGCCTGCTACCTGTTTTGCCTGACTATGCTGTGTGAGTATGGGGACTTGTCCCTGCTGCAAACAGCAGAACCTGTCTTTGACTTTGAGTCAAGGCCTGAGGCAGTCTCTTGTCTCAGGAAAAAGGCAACTAATGACCTAGAAATGATTTAGCAATGATGAGATTGGGATTGCCAGCCTGCCACCTGAACCAGGGCCGACCCTTGCAGTGTGCTGCATCCGAAGGGACCGTTCCAGCCCATAAGCTTGGACACTCTGCTCCTCCAAAGTAGACTGACTGCTTCGATGATTCCCTGAGAGCCACAGAGAATTAATCTCATGCTTGCAGATGTTATCAGACTGCACGCTCAAATTCAAGCTACTGGAAGCAGCAAACTCAGCATCACCATGTGGCAGACCACAGAGTGGCAAGAACTATTAGCTTCCTGTTTATGCCTCTACATATACACCTCAGACCATAAATATTAAAGGCTTTGAGCAGTGAGTAAATCCTATTCTCTTTTCCAAAGTTTATAAAGTTCAGGTTTAATCTTTAAGTGGCAAGTTTTGCTGCAAAACTCTCTCATTGTTTAAATCTCCTAAAGCTTTTTCTTAAATTTGTATAGTTCAATTAAATTGTATATATGCGTTCTGCAGAAACAGTTCAACCCACCACATAATGAAATCAGTGTGTTTATTGTAAGTAAGTTTTGGGGAATTTTCTTTGTATGTATATTAAATAAATATTTAATAATTTTATACAGGCCTCATTGCAATTCAATATTAATTCAAATTCAATTCCTCCATAACAATGATTTCTGTAGATGAGTGAAGATTTCTTCCTGATGATAGTTGATTTAATTTAAATTATTTTTTACTCATATTCTTTTCCAAGTGAGTATTATTAGAACAAGCACAATGTGTTATTTTTGGGGACACACACACACACACATTGAAAGTCTTTGCTGAATAATGTTAAAAAATTGATTAGGCCAATAAATGAGTACTAAAAATGAGGGAGTTATTTGATTATTATCAATATAGACCTCTGAATAATATGACTATGCTGAAATTTCACATAACACACAGGTAGTTTTATTCATGTGTTTTAAGTTCAGAGCATTCATAATCTCTTTGTTCTCTTAGCAGCCAAGTCATTAAAATAAAGCTTTTCTGACATTTAAATAGGCTATAAACTTTCTCCAAGTTGTTTATGCTGGGTGATTTTCACTGAATAAGCACAAGCAAGCCTTAGTTCTTAAGCAAGTGTCCCTATGCCTCATATTATTAAATTGAACAAACTGGATATAGTTTCAAGTTTATCTTTTATTATTACCTTGAAAATTATAGTGCAAAAATCTAATGATCAAAAGAGCACACTTTTATTATGATCCTCATAACATAAGAATACACACACATTAAAAAAGTCTGATAAAAGACATTAGAGAAGAGTTTTATTAGAAGACAGGATAACTACTGTATATTTTGCTAACCTAAGGAATAATATTCCAGGGATTTTATCCAGCTGTGATATGGTTGTTTTTTTTTTTTTTTTTTTTTTTTTTTGT
>VWZI01014478.1:11686-33001 GCA_013396835.1 Psilopogon haemacephalus
TTTTTTTTTTTTTTCTAAAAGTAAATGTAGCTAAAATCCATAAGGAATGCTAAATAATATGAGGAAGTTTTGATGGTTTTGGTGTGCTTAAATTACCCTGGCCTCACTACAACGTCAGCATTTCCCAGCATAGCTGAAAAGGGGTTTGAATGTCAGTAGAATGCTAAAGCAAGAAGCAAAATATGGATTGCTCTTGGCCTGCCATAAACCCTATAATTGTACTAACAGGTTACTCTCGAGGAAGGCATGCAGTGTGATGACTAACAGAATAGGACATCTGCCTATTGAGGGTTGGGCTCTAACATTTGCCACTGATTAGGAGAGAAAAGTGTTGGAATTAATTATTAGGAAGCTCCACACATTAAGAGATTCACCCTTTCCCCTCTTTTTAATGTACTTATAATGCTGGTCCATAAAAAAGAAGGGATGAAGTAAGAAAGATTAGATTTTTTTTTTTTTAATTGCCAGTCAAGAGCCTGGGGCATCAGGTTCTTCCAAGCCTTAGCAGGTTGAAAACACAGCGCCCAGTACAAAGGTGCCTTTCACTCTTCTGCATAGAAGCTAGACTTTCCTTGTTAGTGAAAAGCTCTTTAAAACCAAATTATAATAATCTATTATGAATAACAGTTGATCTGACCTGGAGTCAGGGAATGGAGTAGGTAACCTCTGTAATCTCTCTCTGCTTCTATCTTCTGTGATTCAATACCAGTATAAAGTGATCAGACCTATGAAGTTCTGAGTTTGTACAGTAGCAGAATTTGGGATATATATGGAAAAAAAATTAACACAAACTTTCAGGAAAGGCAAGGTTTTCACATATTATTTTCTTGGATTCAAATACTCAGATATTAAGTTTTGTCAGCATCTAGCTCTTAGGATATGGTTCAGTGACTGTATTTTATATAACAGCTATGGAAATTCACAATAATAGCAGTTGTAAGCACATTAATAAAAGGTTGAACAAATCCCTAACTTGTGAAAGTTCAGGCCCTGGGAATACTGTGGTAAGATTTATTATAAATGCAATAATTAACTGATCTAGATACAATCTTTTTCACCAGCCTATGGTCAGTTTTCTTTAAATTAGAATATTGCTTTGTGCAGAATAACATATTGGATTATGTACTTAAATAGAAACTGATTTTTTACGTATAAGTAATTTGTAACTGATTGCTGCTGCCTAAAACCAAATTTAGGAAGCAATACCAAGACATAACAGCAGGAAAAAAACTTTGATATTTTAAATAAAACCCAATATTTTGTTATTTTTTATTTCTTTTTTTTTTCCTCCTCTTTTATGATTTCAATTTGATATAAGCTTTCTTTTCTGCCTTGTTATCTCCATCTATGGTTGTGCTTTCAGTTGTTACCTATCGTTCAGAGGAAAACTTAATTATTCTTCAAATGGACAGCATAGGTCTTCTTCAAATAATATTATATCTCATAATAGGTGTCATGACACTCAACGGAAAGAGTGATTGTATACACCAGGAAATATTTCCTCAGGTTAGAAAATATATGTCATTGGTTTGGTGACCCATTTCTTTCTTATATTTTATTAAAGAATTTTGTTGTGTTTTTCGTTTAGAGTTTTTGTTTGATTATTTTGGTTGCTTGTTTTGTAATATTGCCTATCATACAGATAAGGGGCTTTGTAATATCTGGGAGATTTTGAGTGGTATGAAATCATTATGGATCACTTTCTTTTTCTTTTTTTTTTTTTTTTTTCCTTGTTATTATTTTTCATTTTGAAGGTGGCACAAGCATCCTCTTAGATCATAACTTCAAGCACATTCTTATTCAAACAGCGAGACACATAGCAACCCACAGGTCTTGTTCAGAGCAATGTTCATTATCATCTTGTTCTCTACTTTAAATTACAAGAATTCAGTCTGCCAAAATATTTTGTGTCTATATCAAAACGTTAACCCTATGTTGTATTTGGAGGAGTTATATACAGCAGAGAGAAAAGGAGAAATGTGGAATGATGATAATTATTTTAAACAGAATTGATAGTAATATGAGGCAAGGAAGAAAAAGATTATTTTTACAGGTAGGGACAGCCACAGTGTAACCTGAAAAAAATACCGGCTGTGAAAAAGACAAGTGGGTTATCAACTGCTTATGGTGGCGTGTTTCTCGTACTAGAGCAGCACAACAGCATAATAGGAATCAGGATAAAATACCATTACAAGAACAGACATCCTTCAGAAAACAACATTAATCAGAGTGACTCATACGGTGGGGAAAATGACGACATTTTGCCCTCTCTCATGCAACTTGATTATATGGCAAACATTCTCAGAGAAAAAATAGCTTAAATGCATCAAGAATATAATTATAAAACCATATTCAAAAAATATACTTCAGAAATAAAAAATTCAACTAATCTTAATAGGAGTACAACGTCTAGCTGCACAATCAGAAGTAGTTAAGTTAGGTTATATAATTTTGATGTAATAGCGGAAAAAGAAAAAAGAGTAATTACTTATCCTCCCACCTTATGTCTCTGCTACCTTGCACCAATATTGAAAAAAATGGTGTTAAAGTCCAAATATTTTGGATCAAGCTATATATCTGTATCTGTCTATTATGCAAGATTAGCTTGACGATAAAATCACTATCCTAACAGGAAAAGCAGCATTTAAAATGTCTAATTTCAGGTGCAATTCTTGTCTCAGTATGTTTAGAAAATGTCATTAAGAATAATATTATTTATTTATTTTTTAGATAATATCTTAAATAAAATAACTATCTTTACTAGCCTTATCTAAATATACTAAATTCTGAAACTTGAAAGAATTTTTTCCCATAAAACAATGTTTTCTAGTGGTATGATAATAGTAATAATTTTCTTTGAACTTTAGTGACTCATCTGTGTACCTAAGAACTTTTTACTTTAAGTACAAATGTGAAAAAAACCCCAACATTTTCTTCAAGTCCTTCTTTATTTTTGTTCCTCTTTTTCAAAGACATGTAATTCCAGCACCTTTTATCTCAAGACATTATTATGGGAAAGGACATGATCCTGATAGAAGAAACAGGAGATATGAAATATTTGACAGCTTTTAGTAACTTAATGAATTCCTGGAAGTTTATAATTAGAAAAGGTAATAAAATCTACTTAGTACACTAAAGGAGCTCAATGAATATGAGTGCTTACATCAGAACTGGGCATTGCTATAGTATATGTTGAGCCTATGAAACCTCTAAGAACTAAGTAAATGGAAGTAGAGGGATTCTAAATAAGCAAGGGAACTGTGACATTCATCTTTTCCAAGAATAGCATACTTCTGTTTAAGTGCATGATTGTTAAATAGGTTAAAGTCCCAAGACACAATTCTCTACTGCAATGAGGAAAATTTTGGAACCTATGTTCATGGACACTGCTAGCTTAATTTATGAAGTAGACCAAGTGAGAGATGAACTGTATTGTCAGGAAAAGCTTTGTGTGCATGCACATACACAGGCAAATGTGTGCAGAATGGGAGTTATGCAAGACCCAATCCTCAGGACTACTCTGGTGGGTTGGCACCATCCAGTCTGGGGAAATACAGTGTTCACCCCAGCCAGGCTCAGTCTCAGGCTCTGGTCAGTGGTTTGGCCTTGACATTGGCTCTCCGGTCATATGCTGTGCTAGACATCCATGTAGTGGTTCCACTAGTTTCTGTTCCTGTAGAGAGGACTCTATGTTGGCACAGGCCATCAGACAAGGCAGTTCATGGTGATATTGCATTGCACCTTGTCCTGGTAGGGCATAAAATCCTGCCCAAGTAGTTCGAACCCCTGCTCTCCTCCTCCTGTTGCAGGTCTAGGAGGTGATGAGTGTGATCAGAACAGTGAAGGGTTTGGCCCCAGCAAAGCCCCAAAAGCTGGGTGCTTGGTGCATGACCAAGTCAGGTGTCTTGTGCTGCCCCTCAAGTGCCAGGGTGGACACCTAGGGACAGCACTTTGGATTTATTGGCCAAAACAATGGGTACTAGTGCCTATTGGCCAGTTTCACTTTCAAAATAGTGTATTTAAGGGATGATTTAGAGCAGTTGTTCCCTTTTCCTTCTGCCTCCCACCAGGACTGGAGGTCTATTCACAGCTCTTTCACAGTGGCCACGTGTTTGCAGTGTGTTGTGCAGTTTGTACCAGCAGCCAGTAGCAAGGCAACACTTTCCTTCTCCTCTACTAGGAAACTTTTTATCTATCATGTTAGTGAGTATATGCTAAGACTCCATAGGTGTGGTTAGAATTTTCCCTATTACCAAGTTCCAATTTTCCAAGTTCTGAGTTTTTATACTGTTTAAACTCTTTAATTCTGTGTTTATAAATAAGCTTTGTGTAATTGCTTCTTGTAGACCTAACATCCAAAGAATCTCAGGGAATTTTCCTGAATTTTTTAATACTACTAATAAAAATAATATTAATAAAAATATTAATAATTCATAACCAGTTATTAATAATCAAAACACACCTTTTCAGCAGTCTCAGGTGTTCTCCTGTCAATTGTTGGTCCAGGGTTCTTACCAAGGCTCATTCCACATAGTTCTTTTCTGAATTGTCATGTGCCTGCCATGGCTCAGTTTTCAGCTCTTAGTAAAAGCAAAGTTGTGATGCTCCTGAAATACGTGCCATCTACCTGGATGGGAATGAAGCCCTTTTCTCTTACTCACTTGCTTTTTTTCTTCAGAGTGTGAAGAGACATCAAAACCAAGGACCTAAGAAATCCATACTGATAGTTGCTTGAATATGAAATGTTGATTTTATGATTACAATGACTGGGATAGATCTCAAGAGTATCAGATGTCAGTTCAAATCCTTCTTATTATTAACTGAAATGAACTCTTCTGTATGGACATTAGATAACAGATAGTACAAACCAGACTATGAATCATCTGACTGAGAGTTCATAAGGAAATGTAGACAATGTCTAGTGCATGCAGGTGACTCACAGGGAGTTGTACAAGCAATCCAGCCTTGGATTGCCAATGCAGAGATGACCTACGTAGATAGCTCAGCCCAAATTTGTCCATAAGCTATAGACCAAACATGGTAGTGCTGCATCATTCAAAGAACTGAATCCTGAAGTGACCTTTGAAATCTCTCAACAATTAATATGCCATGAGTCTTAATTCAAACCAGTATTCAATTGTCTGAGAAAGCAAGGTAAGGAGAAGATGGAAGGTTTCATTGCTTGTTTCAGCTCACTAACCTGTGTATCTTGACAGTATAATCCACTCAATCGTAGTCTTTTCCACAGTCATGTAAATCGGGGGATAAAAACATTAAGGATTTGACTTAGGATTTGGGATTCACCTCTCCAATATCTTACCTGTAGGAGACCCTCTCTCTTTGTTCAGGATCCTGGCCAAGGTCACTTTTCTGGGATTAAGAGATCTTGTCTTTAAGGGTAAGTGGAAGCTTGGCATGATACAAGTTTGTAACCACGGGTGGTTGACTAATGTGCATGTAATATTTAGTGTGCCTCTTAGCTTGTTATAGTACATTCTTCTGCTGTACCTACAAAAACCTGCAGTCATGGCATATTAGATCTGTGAGTGGCGTTCAGATTGCCTGAGCCTTGAAGTTAAATATGTAAGTGAAATTCAAATAAATAATTTGCTTGAGCCTTGAAGTCTAAATCCTGATTTGGCAGAGGGGTTGGACTCAATGATCTCTGGAGGTCCTGTCCCACACCTAACATTCTCTGAGTCTGTGATTCTGTGATAACTGGCCAGCTTCCTAGGCAGTTGCAGATCCAGCCATTTTCTCACACTGGAGAATTGCCAACTGTGGATGAAGCCACAAGAGAATACCACAGTACGCAAACTAATTTGTTTATCCTCTCACCTCCTCTGACACAGAGAGAAGAGAGCTTTCACTTTGTTTAAACAGAGTCCTATGTTTTTTTTATCACCAACTTTCAACTTTATTTGTTGTGGTCTGCCCAAAAGTCTTATTTGTTTAGGCAAAATGTGATTCCTGAAGTGTGAAACTCTGTGAGATTCCCTAATTCCCTATTCTCCCTCACTAGAATATCGAATGGTTTCCCACTGCCCTGATAGCTAATAAATAGGCATTTCTAGTTTCCCTCCCACAATATATAAAGCAATGATGAACAGTACTTAAGACAGGGGGGAAAAAATATATTTCAAAGTAAAAAAATGTCTGAACATCTACTGCACATAATCACTCCACACAGCATGTGAAGTATTTGACTCAAAAATAGCACACTTAAAAATGCTTTATGATGTATTCTGAAAGCTAGAAGTCTTGATAATGTGGATTTATAGACCAGTTATTTTAATTTAATATTGATTATGGATCATAGGAATAAAGTGACTATGAGACATAACAAAATAAAAATAGACAAACCTCAAGTTCATAGTCTGTATTTACAGAGGGGTTTTATTGATTTTCTCTGCCATACTCCTTCTGGTAGAGCTGAATTAATTACTGCTATATCCTGAGAGACAAAGGTTTTGTCTGAAAATCTGCTTTTATTTTCTTTTGGAAATTTATCCCCCACNACCTGCTGAGACTATAACATTTAAATGAACACATTATCCTCATATTGATGTGAAGTTCCACCCTGGCGTATCTTTTTAAAGATAAAACATGAAACTATCCAGCAGGCAGCTAGCTTAGTGTTTCCAAATGCCTTATGAGACTTTTCAAACCTAGACATTTTCAGGGTAATGAAATTAACACTTTCAGATGGGATGAAATTTATGCTATTGTGTCACAGCAGGCTATACAGCTTAGTTAGGCATCCTGATAGGAAAAAAAGCTTGGATGCTCTGGAATATGAGTCTTCCCACTGTCCTTGCTGCCAGTTGCTATTAATCTCCACTTAAAATTGCATGGGCAGAGCATCAGCTGGAATTCTATGACCAGATTTGGCTACTGCAAAAGTATCCACAGAAGAGCAATGAGAAGAACTGGAACAATACAAAACCTGACATGCCAGCAGAGATTGAAATATCTAGGGTTTATTAGTTTAGGGAAGGGAATGGTGATTTATGGGGATGTGATACTAACCTGTAAGTATGCAGAAGGTTGCTACAGACAAGAGGAAAGCAACCTATTTGGCTGAAAAACAAGTGAGAGTGTTTATTTCAACAACAAAATTGTATATATTTTAAGAAAGAAATAAAAAAGAAATAAAAAAAAATCAATAATGAAGTGCTGACAAAGGCTACCCAGAAGCTATGGTGTTCATAGGTACAGAGCTTCAGAAAAGGATCAGATAAATATATCTGAAGAATTAGAAAGAAACTATGGCAACACCTTTTTGGGTTGAAACTTTATTTATTTTAATTTAAGTAATCATTTTCAAAAGTACCAGCATAAAAACAGATGAAGGAATGTGGAACCTAACCATCTAACCTTGGATTGATGGGATAAATAATGGATTTCTGGAAGAGAAAGAATTTGTCTCAGCATTACTTTTCCTTTTTCATTTTTATGGTTTATGTACTCATGGCAATGCTAAGAATGCCATTTAAGACATAGGCTCTGGACTTCTGAGAGATGTAGGGTCTGAGGTGTTTGAACATAATCTAGGGCACATTACTGATGAAAACTAAGGTCTAAGCTTTTTTTTTTTCTTTTTTTCTTTTTTTTTTTTTTCCTCCAGGGTTAAACAACCCTGGCATTTCATAGATTCCTGAAATGATGGTCAGGTGTCTAACCTGAAAAATTTCATAGGCTAATCTTTCTTTGCCTTTAAAATAGATATTGAACTTTGAGTCATTTAAAAGTGCTTGAGCTGACTGAATCCAGGGGCTGTTGATTTTTGCATACCTAATTAAGTGACCTCAGTGGGATTTTTGCCTAAATAAAGAAAGCAAGATCAGGACCTCAGGGACTCATGGAGATCCTCATCATAGTCTGACATGGCACACCTCAGAGTCAGACCCCAGCTCACATATCTGCATCCCAGTGTGACATATTTGATAATTCTCAGCTCCCAGCTCCCCAGCTAAAATGCTTTGTAGGGCAGAGGCTCATTTGCCAAACATCAGCTGCAAGGAAAATCTCATTAGAAAGGTTTAGGGCATATAAAATATTCTGCAGTAGTTTTGTCATTCTGTTTGTGCCCATGTCTCCCTTGGGTGGCAACTGTTGGTGGTTGCTTCTGAGTTGGAGATAAAGTAATTGGACATGTGGTTACACCCAGAGAATATAGAGGGGCAAAATAGTTTCTCTGAAAAGAAGCACCTGTTTGAGAAACTTTTTGGTATTAACTGGTATCTTAATATCTTCTATTTGTAAGTGTAACTATATTCTTGTTATCTTCTCTGAAGCATGAAGGTTGAAGGAACTTAGGAAGGAGGAAAATTTTCTTTGAAAAGAAAGTTTAAACATTATTTATCACTAAATATTCTCTTATCAACAGACAGGAATTCTGATTACACTGTGATTGGTCCAGCTAGGCCAGATAAGGTAAAATCCAGCTTCTTCAGGTACTTCACTATGTAACAGTAGCTTCAGCGCCTTACAGATTGGCTTTATCTTTCACTTTAATGTGATGTTCACATTAAGAAGAAACTCCTCTGGTTCTTCTGAAGTGTTATTGAGCTGAGGCAGCCAGGAAACAAGAGGTCCTTCAGGAAATCAGTATTTTCCCTGTTACCAATGTTACTTGTACGTTCAATATATTGTAGAATTAATAAATTTTATAAGAAACATTATAAAACATAATGTGATGGTCCATGGTTGGAGAACTTCTTTTGTCCTTGTTTCTGATCACATTTAAGAAAGGGTATTTTGCAAGAAGAGGCATTATCATGACACAACTCTAGCTGCAGCTTCCATTCTTTCTTGGTGGTCATCAAGACCTTCCTGACTATTTGAAAGGATAATATTGTGGATGTTTTAGTTTTGTCAGTTTGCTCAAAAATCACTTCTTAGTATGAGGCTATTGCAGTCACAGAAAGAAAGTCTTGTATCAATCCAAAATACACCTTCAAATTTGAACACAATTGTTATGATTTTTAAAAAGACGTTTTAAAATTATACAACTTTTAGAATAAAATTTAGATAGTAAAAAAAGAAATACTACATAAATAATTTTTAATATCAATATAAACAACATATGAAATTAACTTACACAGTGCCACTACCCATTTCGACAGCCATACAATTTCAGAAGTATTTTTTAAAATGTTTGTATTTGCAATATGTTTCTAGATGTATACACCATGCATTCAAAATCCTGATATTTTCCTCATGATTACTTACAAATGTGTTAGTTTGGTAAAGCAGATTGCTTTTCTTATTTATGCCTTTTCACTTACACAAGAGGCAGATAATAGGGGAGCGAGAGTAAAAGGAATATATCTCATTTCATGGTAGAACCAGGAGGCTCTAGCTTTTCTCAACTCACATCAAGAAAGGCAAAAAACACTTTCAAGACATAACTATTTCTTGCTATAGCGATGAAAAAGGGGATAACAAGTTATAAAATATTATATCACTTCTGATGCAGGAAAACCTGATGTGTTGCAGCATTGGACAGACCTCTGGTCAGGGCACAGCATGCTGTCTTAATCCTGTCCATGATGAGCTTTGGCAGCAACAAAGACCTGAGTATTCTTTCAGGTGCTCATTCACAGTACCAATCTGTGAGGCACTGACAACAATCAGTCCTGGAACATGTACGAATCAATTACATTGATTAACTATATATTGAATATGTGTACATTGATTAATTATGTTACTGATTACATGCACTTTGTGATTGCACAGTACTGAGCAAATTGGTCAGTTGGAGCTATATCACATTCACTGTCTTGGGACTGTTGCTTTGTTATAGATGAATCTTTTGATGGAGCATCAGAACTTGCTGTAACATGAAAGAACAGATACTCAATTGTCTTTGTCTCAATCAGTAGATATATTCATATATGTGTGATGTCTAATGCCAAGAAGGTCAGAGAAAACAAAATATGACTGAAAATGTTGAGTCTATTAAAATGTTCCACAGTACCAAAGCTACAGCCAAAATTAATTTACACTATGCAATGAGTCATGCATCCTGCTTCCATCCCTGAGTAAAGGCAGGATGTGGGGAAGAACATGTGCCACCTACTTAATGAGAATTACAGAGAGATTCACTTAAAACTGTACCAGTTGCTACCACAAACTTTTCTATCACATCAAATTAAACCAGTCAGCCAGCAGGCTCTCCTGCTAGACATGCCTTTCAATGCAGACACTGGTGCCTCTCTACCTAGATGAGTGCATCTCTCATACTGTAATTTAGAAAACAATCCTTGGGAATGTTTTATGTCTGAGGACTCAGTTCAGACAGGCTTTTGTCTAATAACAGTATGGCCATACAAAGCATAATATTAGAAATGTCTTCTTGTATTAGTAATGAGTCAACTCAGGATAAAACCATTGTCATCACTGCTGATCAAACTCAAAAGCAGAACTGGAGTAACATAGAAAATATTAAGTCAGATTTTTTCATAAAATTATTTGCTTTGGCTCTCTTATGTCCCCATTATATTCTCTCTCTAAAGCTGCTGACAAGAATACAAATAGAGTATGTGTATCTCAAGATGAAACAAAGTTAGAAAGCTCTGTAAAAATAGAATTGGGTAAACATATCATCATTTGAGCATGGCAACATCATAATGAGATACAAAGTCTGGAAAAGTAATTTTCCTGTTACACAAAGACATCAAAATATAATAAGATATGGAAATGCAGAGTAAAGACACACAAACAATGTAAATGTCATGTTGTAATGACCCCTTATAATAACCATACCTTTGAACTGCACTGTATTAATTTAAATTGTATCCATCCTTCACGTCAAGGCATCACAAAACTTCAAAATAACACTGTTGTTTTCAAATGCAGAAAAATGGTTGTTATGGGTTTAATTAGCTCTGTTGTTTGACTACTCACATAAGAGTTACTGAGGTGTTGAAATGAGCTTTACTATCTCTAACCATTGGGTTTGTTTACTAATAACTACTGGATTCATTTACAGTTTTTTTCCTCACATATAAATCTGTGAATAAGATAATTTTGCATTCATAGTGCAATGTATATTATTATTGAAATAATTACTGAGAAAAAATATGCTCTTTATATGAATATATTTGACTTTCCCAAAGTTTCCAATTAATTTTAAATAGAAGAGTTGGAAAAAAAAAACCCCAAACTTTTTTCATGATCTGCATGAAAGTCTCAAAAGAGAAAGGTGTTGTTTTAATGGGGACACATTATTTCCTGTTGTGTATAACAAGGAAGTGAAATCTTTTCTTCATCTACAAATTAGATCCTGACATCTGTTGTTGGTCCTACACTTATGCCTTACCAGTGTGCTTGTACACTGTCTCTACATAATATACTCCAAATGCTTGTGTCAATTTACGCTGGAAGATTCAACATACCTGTTGACCAGACACGTGACACTTGGCCTGTTATACTGAAGATGGAATTGTTCTGATCTTTCATGTTTAACTGGTCTTTTCAAACATAAAAAAAAGAAACCAGCAGAGCATAGAATCATATATTTGTTTCATGTTGAAAAGACCTCTAAGATCCTTAAGTACAACCACTGACCTAACACTACCGTGGCCACTAAACCATATCCAAAAGTGCCATCTCTTCATGTTTTCTGAACATCCTTGATCAATCTGTTCTGATGCCTCACCACTCTTCTAGTAAATAAATGTTTCCTAATATCCTCTCTTGGTGCATTTTGAGGCCATTTACTCTTATTTTGTGTGCTGGTTTGAACTAATTGGAGAATTTGAGTGAGAAATTGGACTATTGGCTGAGAGAGGTAAACACAATATGTCACTTCACCAGAGTTTTACTGAGAAAGAAAAAAAAAAAGTTTTTAAAGCTTTGTACCCAAACACAGATAGCAGACAGTTTCTGACCACTCTGGCTGTGGCTGCTTCTCTTGCGTGGTCTCCTTTCCCTTTGTCTTGGTAGCTGATTCAGAGTAATTCTACTAAATACTTTTCTGCTACTAATCCCCCTGGCCGATTTACTTCAGCTTATCTACAGCATCAACAGGTGGTGAGATAAGACTGAGGAAGGGGGGAAAGGTGGTAGGGGGTGTTTGGTTATGCCTCTCTTGGGGATTTTGGTCACTGGGAGGGGTGTGGTGTCTGTATTACCTTTTCATTGTATATATCTGTAAATACGTGTCATATCTTGTAAATATTTGCTTGTATGTTGTGCATTGCTGTAAATANGGGGGGGTGGGCAGGTAACTGCTTAAACCACCACATTTTGTCACTTGATTCACAGGATCACAGTATGTCAGGGGTTGGGAGAGACTCAAAGATATCATTGAGTCCAACTCCACGGCCAGAGCAGGACCATAATCTAGCTTAGGTCACAGAAGAACACATCCACATGGGCCTTGAAAGTCTCCAGAGAAGGAAACACCACTCTGTCACCCTTACAGTAAAGAAGTTCCCCCTTGTGTTGAGGAGGAACCTCCTGTGCTGCGACTTACATCAATTGCTCCTTGTCCTATCACAGGGAACAAGTGAGAAGAGCCTGTCCCACTCACCCTCCTGACACCCAGCCCTCAGATATTTATAAACATTTATTAAATTCTCGCTCAGTCTTCTCTTCTCCAGACTAAAAAGCTCCAGCTCCCTTAGCATCTCCTCCTATATATGTTCTCCAATCCACTGTTCATCCTTGTAGCCCTTCACTGGACCTTCTCCAGCAGATTCCTGTCCCTCTTAAACTGGCAAACCCAAAATTGAGCACAGTACTCAAGATGAGGTCTCACCAGGACAGAGTAGAGGGGGAGGAGAACCTCCATTGATCTGCTGGACACACTCTTCTTAATGCACCCCAGGATTTCATTGACCTTCTTGCTGTCCCAGGGACAACTTCTTATCCACCAGGACCCTCAGGTCCTTCTCCTTAGGGCTGCTCTCCACAGATCACCTCACAACCTGTACTGGTGCAGTTTATTATTCCTCCCCAGATGCAGGACTCTCCACTTGTCCTTGCTGAACCTCATTTGGTTTCTCTGTGCCCATCTCTCCAGTCTGCCCAGGTCTTGCTGGATGGTCTCACAGCTTTTAGCTGTATCAGCCAAGCCTCCCACTCATAAGCAAACATGATGAGCAGACTCTGTCCCCTCATCAGTGTCATTGATGAAGATGCTGAACAGCACTGGTCTCAGCACTGATCCTGGGGGACTTCACTAGTTACAGCTCTCCAGCTGAACTTGGCACCATTGATCACCACACTTTGAACTCTATCACGTAACCAGTTCCTTATCTACCTCACTGTCTGATGTTCCATCCACACTTCCTGAGCTTGCTCACTAGGATGTCATGGGTGTCAAAGGCCTTGCTAACATCAAGGTAAACTACGTCCACTGGTCTCCCTGAATCTACTCATTCAGTTATGCCATCAGAGAATGCTATCAAGTTAGTCAAGCATGATTTCCCCTTAGTAAATCCATGCTGACTACCCCTGCTAACCTTCTTGTCTTTCAAGCGCCGTGAGGCTGACTGGTGGATAGTCCTCTGGAACCTCTTTCTTGCCTTTTTTGAAGACTGGAGTGATGTTGGCTCTTCTTCCATCCTCAGGCACCTCTTCTATCTGCCATGATTTGGCAAAAATGATGGAGATTGGCAGAGTGATAACATCAGCTACTTCTCTCAGTACCCTGGAGTGCATTTCATCAGGGCCCATGGACTTGTGAATGTTCAGTTTGTGTAACTAATCCCTAACCCAGTCTTCACTGACCAGTGGGGAGCATTTCCTCCTCCAGGCTTCCTCTCCTTCATTCAAAGTGTGGAGTACATAGGGCAGTTCAGCCTTTAGTGTAAAGACTGAAGGAAAGAAGGCATTCAGCAATTCTGCCTTCTCTGCATCCTCAGTTATCAGGGCTGCCTCTGTTCAGCAGTGGCCTCACATCTTCCTTTTCCTACTGATAGATTTGAAGAAACCTCTCTTGTTCTCTTTTACTTCCTCTTTTACTTCAGTTCCAAGAGGGCTTTGGCATTCCTTGTTGCCTTCCTACATGCCCTGACAACTTCTCTATATTTCTCCCAAGTGACAAAACCCTTCTTCCATGAATTGTAAGTTTCTTTTTCCCATGAGATTTCCTTCAAGAGCTCCTTGCTCAGCCATGAAGGTCTCCTAGCATGTCTACCTGTTTTTTTACTCAAGGGAATACACCTAGCTTGGCCTTTAAAAAGTAACCAACTTTCTTGGGCTCCTTTACCCTCTAGTGCCATAGGCCATGGGATTTCTGCAAGCATGTGTCTGAATAGTACAAAGTTGGCTCTGCAGGAGTCCAGGGTTGTAATTCTACTTGTTAGTCTGCTTCTACTCTCTAGAATACTAAATTCCACCATGTCATGATCACTGTCGCCAAGGCTAGTCCTGACCGTAATGTCTTCAACCTGTCCTTCTTCATTAGTTAATACAAGGTCCAGTAGTGCAACCCTCCTTGTTGGTTCCTCCTCTACCTGCATCAAGAAGTTACCATTGACACACTGCAAGAGCCTTTTGGACTGACTGTGCCTGGCTGTGTGAGCTTCCCAACAAATATCAGGGTGATTGATGTCACTCATGAGTACCAAGGCTACATCCAATTGTCTGAGACAGGAGGTAGGACCAACACCTACCTCACTACCTGCTTCCAGGTTGTTGTAGAGAGCAATGTGGTCTCCACTCAGCCTCCTCATCTAAGCAACCCCAGTTCCCTTCACTTCTCATGAGATCTGTTCTCCAGGTCCTTCTCCACTTTCCTCACCCTTTTCTGGACATACTCCAGCAGCTCAGTGTCCTTCTGCTAGTGAGAGTCTGAATTTCAGGTGCCAAAGAATAGTTCAGGTAGATGATATCTGTCATGTAAACTTGTGTATCATGTAGCAATAATATATTCTATTTTCATCCTTCGATTGCTTACCATATAAACTCTCTTCATATATGTTGTAATATTTTTCTTCTTCATCGGTTTCTCATCTCTAGACTGTTAGTTGTTTAGATAGTGCTGTGTTCTGATTTCATACTGTACTTCTGTGGATTCTGTCAGAAGAAAACCTATAAAGAAACAAATAACATATAATAAAAATGGACAAGTTTAAGTAATTTTAAGAAAACACAAGAGAAATACCAATTTTAAAAATGTCAATGTAAATACAAATATGGAAGCTATAGTTTCAATCCACCAGCCATACTCAGAGTTACACCATGATTTCAGTCCTTAAAAGTACTACTGTGTGGTATGTTACAATCATGCTTTCATCTGTTAGATCTCAACTGTTTGATTTAAAAAGTGGAATTTTCTGGTTTCATTGTGGTCTCTGCACTCTTTGGTCATCCTGTAATGGTTTTCATTGAAATAAGTGAAAAGTTCATCTCATGTTACAAACTTTCAGTATTCTCTGTCACAACAATAGTGCTGATACAGCAACAATGTAATCAAGGTAATCAAGAGTGAAGTTATTCATGGCATGGAAAAATATTCTTTTTATTAGGCTTTCCAAATTAAAATGAAAACATTATGATTACCTAAGGTACTTATGATTTTGTCTAAGCTTACCCTTGTATGTAATAGTCTAAAGGATATTGGAAGGTGAATGGAGAAAGAACATCTGGTGAATGTTCTAATAGGAAAAAAATGGTTTTCCAGTGACATGTACTTTTGGTAATATGTCACATAGGAAAAGTGTTATCATATGGCAGGGAAAGTCTGGGGAATACTATGGAGATAAATGATAGAAACATTAATTTTGCAAAGTTGGTGTTTTTTTTTTTTAATTTAAAAAAGGAAACACAATTGTGTCCTATAAGTCCTAGCTATCTCTAATCTATTGTAGGTTTTCCTACAATGAAAACTGTCATAGTACCTAGTGCACAGCGATGCCTAAAATCAGGGCTCAGAAGAGAAACTCACAGAATAAAGCTAATTGTGACTGACCATAATCCTTGCAAAGAGATCAGCTTCCTTGTCATATGACTCTTCTGCAATAGAAGGGCTTTGTTTTAGAAAAACTAGTGTCAGCAGTTGAGTGGATCAAGTGGGGGTGTAAATGTTTCTTCCCCAGATAATTAAAAATCCATTACTGTCTCCCTTAATAAGAGCAGCATGGGAAGGAAATTAATATGTCGCTTATCCCAACATAGAGCATAAAAACTGGACAATTAGCAAAAGTTTTTTTAATATGGTAATAAACCTGAGCTAATATAAAGTCACATATTCCTTCCTGGTGACTGGTAGTGCCCAGCATCATGACAGTGAGCGTATTACAGAGACCGGTAATGGAAATGATAATAATATAATGACTGAACTGTGTACTGCAATTGCTATAATTTGGTACATGTACATAACATTTGTATTGTGTTACACAGTATATTTCACATTGCTCTACTTTCTGTGGAAGCCAAAAGTTACTGTAAAACTTAAAGCGCATAGCAAGATGACCATTCAACTATTAGAAAGCTAGGGTAAGGGGCACAGGTTTGTACAGAGTTTCACAGCAGTTCTGAGAGATTAATTTTCCTTAGCTTTTGGATTTGAGCACCTAAGGTGTCTTCAAAATGCACATGAGAGGGAATCTCCTTTGAAAATGAAACCTTGATTTCTAAATTGATGTAAAAAAATATAATGATGAGTGGAGCCACATCTAACTTAAACCTCAACTCTTAGCTATAGCTGTGTTATTTTGCTGACCAATAAATGAATGTGCATATTAATTACAGCTTAACCTCCCATACGAAGTAAGTTTGTTCTTTTTTTTTTTGTGAACGTGAGTTCAGAAATAATTTACAAAAAATGAATATAAGCTTGTTGTATTGTCAGTTGGATGGCTCTAATGCAAGTAATCTGCACATTGGAGCAGGATGAGGGGCCATAATATTTTGGAAACATTTTTGCTATAAAGCGCTACTCAGATTCCAAAAAGACGCATCTCAAGCAGGAATAATGCACATTTTCTCAAATTGCCCAGACAACATCCTTCAGCTGTGACCAGGAAGAGCCACCTTTGGGGAGCTTAATCTCTATGCTTATTTCATCCTTGGCCTCAGTGCTTAGCTTTATGCAAGGGTGTCAATTAGTGTCAATTGTGATGGCGTTTTTTGTAATGTGGGCATCTGCCTGCTAGGAACTGGACAAACTGCCAACTTAATACATCTGAGCTGAAAAATAGCCATCAGATGGCCACAATTTTCAATCACCATCCATTTGGGTTGAACTTGTAGAAATTATTTACAGAGCTCAAGACTTTAAATCACATGCATTTCAATTTCTTTTCAGATACCTATGGCTATACTCATGCTAGCATATTTAAATAGCATCAGGCTACAGGTCCAGCGCTACCTGGAATTTATTCAGTGTTTATTGAGAGGCAGTAGGGATGCCAATGAGTCATAAGCTTCTCAACAGGAAACGTGTAATACTGTTGGTTCATTCTTCTGATTTTTTAATCTGCTGTTGTTCATTTGTATATTTTTTGTTGTTGTTGGGTTTTGTTTTGCTTGTTTGTTTTTGTTGTTGTAGTTGATGTTTTTAAACACAGCTTTCTTTCCCTTGGTTCTCAGTTATTAAGTTTCCTATTCTGTATCTAATCTGCTGTAACAAGATATTACTCCTAGTGGGCCTCTGGGACTTAAGTGTACAACCCGTGGTCTCTTGTACAGTAGCATGTTTACACTCTTGCAAGCCAGACAGTTCAGTCATTCTACATAGAATAACAACTAGCTGCACTATAAGTTACATCTACCCCAGTTGCATCAGAGATAAGCCAAAATGCCCTTCCCAGATTTTCACCTGCAGGACTTGCTGCTGTTCACAGGGCACACAGAACTGAATGTTTCCAGTGAGATTCAAAGACCCTAAAAAACATGCCTCACTTCCATCTAATCATTTCATATTTTAAGAATGAAATGTCACTAATTCTATTGTATTTTGATATGCTTAACTTTTGGCTGTTATGTGTAGATGTTTGGTTTTTGATGCAGTAATAATCAGCATTCACTTCGACAATGCAGATGTGGTATGAATTAAACATAAATTCTGCTTTATGCTTTTAATTACTAATAACAGAAACTATAATGGCAGCCATTAACTTGATTTGGAATTCCATCAGTAAGGTACAAATGAGAAACATACAGAAAATATAGTTTAAATTCCCTTTACTAGGTTACACATCTCTGTCACCTGTCAAGGAGTAGCAAAACGAATGATCCAATGTGCATTGTAAATTCTGCTGATGCGAAGAGCAGTATCTCACCCTCTGTATGTCTTGCCAGCTGCAGGAAGAGCAGCCGTGAGTAGCAGGTAGGTGTAAAAGGGTTAGATCATGGCAGTGATGAAATTCTGTGCTACTGCTCAATGAGATCTGTCTTTGAGAGAACTTTCACAGGTAAGATTTCACCTAGAATAAGCAGACAGATATTTAATCTTACTGCTACAGACCAAGATTGCTGTATATTTGGTCTTTTCAATAACTAACCTGTGAAGTGCTTTGAACGAACATGTCCTTGAATATAATATAGTTTAATTACAAACCTGTAGTTTCATTTATTTACCTAAAGCAAAAATGCTTCCTGTTGAATGAGTGACATACTAAACACAGTATGGGTATTAAACTAAAACTGGCTATCATTGTCCTTGGCTGTGGGCATGAAACTAAATTATTTATAGGACAAAAAGGGTGTGATTACATTTCAGGTTGGATTCATTTAACTAAACTACAGTTACTACAGCTCATCTACAGTAATTACCCCTGAGACTCCCATTATAGTCAATAAAGAAAAATAGACACTTGAGAAGGTAATTTATTTTGTGCTAAAGTGTGTGCCTTAAATATGCTGAGTCATATACCATAAAACGTTAGCTTCTTTGAAGGTAACATAAAACTGGTTAAAAATCTGACATGGGCAGCTACTACAGACTAGCTAACATCTTGCAAATTAACAGACCCAATTTTCATGCAGCAGCTGCATTTGTTGCTTTTCAGGTATGTGCACCCATGCTAACACAGCAAGATAAGAAGATGCATCAGTCTCAACAAGAAAACTGAATCAGGGCCACTCCTGAGGGTATGGAGAACAAGTACAAGGGTTCCAGGCTACTTCTGGAGGATTGTCAATAGTTGCTAAAGAATTCTGCTGTCCTATGTGAGGTTAAAAGTCATGGAGGAAGAGCAGCGGAGGCTGTTGTAAGGAGGTCTTAGAATAAGACAAAAGTGGAGTAGAAGAGTTCTCAATTTATATTTCTCGCAGTGTTGTTTTAATTGCAAAGTCTCTTTTTCCATGATAATTCTGTTTATACAGTTTTTCTTATTTAATTGTCAATCTTTCCAGCACAAGGAAAGTAATTTATTTTGGCTCTGATAGGAAAGAGCTAATCTTGCTGCTTTCATTTCTATGCCATGGAGTAGCCTTTATTATGTGCTAAACAGCTGTGTTGGGATATAACAAGAAATATCAAAGGCAGTGTTGCTTTTGCTTAGAGCAGTGCTTCCCTCTAGTACTTTCCTAGCTTAAGTTATCCCTTTAAGCTGGAGCCTATGCCCAGAGCTCCCTCCCTACACCTTTGCTGTGAGGTCTAATTATTAAGAAAGCAAAAACATTATCTGAAAAAAACCTATCAAATGGCTTTTATTGTGGATGTATATTTTCAAGCTGTTGCTTAGCAGAGACTCAAAATGAAAAACACTATCAGATGAATATCAGATAGGAATGTCAAGTAGGGGATTATTAAACTGTTTACATCGCTTCACAGACAGATCAGTACCCACTTGTGGATTTAGGACAGGTGTTGCCCCTTGTCATCACTGAAGCAGTATGGATGAAATTCAGTACAGGTTAAGACTTGAAACCTGGTTTTTATCCTGAAATATGAAATTGTGCTTGCCTTATCATAAAGAATCTTTTATTTAATGCCTTTGAAATCTCTGAGTTACAATCTCTACAATTATTGGTTTTGCTATGGATTGCAGAGTTCTCAAGAGCATTACAACTCCACAGTACTTCCACTGATTAATCTCAAACTGATTTTTAATATATATTTTTTTTAATCCACATTGAAGTATTAGGACATCCAAATGCAATACTGTATTGTTTTACACCCAGCTACCCCGAGCTCAAAAGCCAAAAAGAAAACCCAAAACGGTTTGGAAGTGAAAAGGGCTATAAAACCTTTAAATAATAAGTAACAGGGAAAAGAAGGGGTTTTCTGTTTCTTACAGGAGGTGGGAGGAAAGGGAAAGAAACAGGAATGCAACGGTTTGGAATTGAGGGAAGGGACACAGAAGACCCAGGAGAGGGGGAAAAGGGAGAAGAGATACCGCCTCGGCAGGGTTTTTTAGTCCGAAAAACAAAGTCGCGGTCCCGCAGCTGGTGGTGCTGAAGGAAAGGAGCAGGTTGCAATGCAGCTAAGCAGTTCCCAGTCTCCGCGCGGCTTGTTGCTGAGCACGTGGAGGGGCAGCGGGGAGCGGCAGGGGGTCCCAGCAGTGCGGCGGCGAGAGGGCAGAGGGAGCGAGAGAGCGAGGGGGCGCTGAGTTCCCCTCTTTATAGTCCAAGTCATAGCAGGAAGTGGGAGTGTTCAACCATGCTACCTGGGAGAAACAGGCCAAACCACCTCTGGGGAAGAGGCAGGGGTTCCCAGGTGAGCTTAACCCTTTACAAATACAGACAGTCATTGATCTGAAATGGCCACCATAGTATACAAGTTAGTCATCTGAATACTATCTCTGCTGAACTGGTGTGTTCAGCCTGAAATCAATGCTTCATATTGTAGCTGCCGTATCATATTGCAGTGGTTTATACATACTGCATAATAGTCAGCAACAAGGAATCATAACAGAGTAAGTTTTTGCAGTCTATTATAGTTATTTCTTCTTAATTCCTAATACTTGTGCTGTTCTCGTATTTATTTGAATTTCAGACAGCTAGTATATTCCTTTACCCATGTACTTTAGCAGCAATGATAGTAGCCAAGATGAGATTTCTACAGGTTGTGGACTACAAGATTTATCTACATGGTTGTAATGGGTATATTGCTATTCTAGGTAACCTAAATAATACAAAGTAATAAATGTACAATTTATTATTTCTCTCCACATTATTAAAATGAAAGATAGTTATTTTGAATTGTCTCACTAGAGCTATAAATATGTTACGGAAAGTCTACAAATATAAATTTAGAAATATTGTCTGATCCACAGTGTCACGGGACTGGGCTAATTAAACGCAGTACCCCGTGGGACGAGGGGTCCTAGTGGGGTGACACATACCCTAGAATTGGTCCAAACTCTGGGCTAATTAAACGCAGTATCCCGTGGGACGAGGGGTCCTAGT
>VWZI01014480.1:0-38311 GCA_013396835.1 Psilopogon haemacephalus
GTCTAATTTCTCACTCAAATCCTCCAATTCGCTCAAACCAACACAATACGCTACTTTTCACATCCTCTGCTAAACCGAATATTCTCACAGTCTTCTTTTTATTCCTCTTCAAAAAGTTTATAGTTCCTTTCAAGATGACAGCCGAAGATAGTTTTTCTTTCTTAGATGCAACAGGAAAGCTCTTAACACCCTGGGTTTTTTTTATAGGCTTTTTTATTAAAAGAAAGAAGAAAAGGTAGCTTAGTATTTTTGTGAAATGAAGGTAGGCATTTTGCTTCCTGAACTCTTCTTATCCATTTTTGTGATACTTCATTTTAGATCTGGGCCCACCATATGATTTGCCAGTTCTTGTATTTCCACAAATTCCCTTGAAAGCATGCAGGCACAAATTGTCTTTACACAATCCCTCACTATGACAAGACCTAAGAAGAATCCTCACGACGAGTATATGAACCCAGCTGTAATTCTGGTTTCATCAGGCATATGTAAGTCTACGTTTGACTTTGCCACATCACATGACACAAGCTAGTAAGGACAGAGTATGAGTATGATTTAGTCATGTTCAAGACTATAAGTAAACTAATTCAAAGTACATCTGAAGTGCAGATAGAAAATAATTTTGTTTCTTCAGAGCACCACTTTGTGGAGCTGTCAAAAAGATATTATTTTTATTTTCATAAATATCTCTTTTTGTAAAACATGAATAAACATGAGGACTTCTTGTAGCCTTGGTTTTCAAACAGTTGCCAAATTATTTTAGATATAAAGAACAACAGTGCATCATCTTTTAGCATAAAGAAATATATGTTTCTGCTAGAAAGCAACTTTAAAGTGGTGTCATTACAACCCAAACACTTTTGTTTCCAGATTCCACCACCTTCTGATTGTTAAAGGCCTTCCTAAGGAAAAAAACAAAAACCAAACAAAATAAAAAAACACATTAAAACCAAGCAACCTAATGACAACAAAAACTAACAAACGAACAAAAAACCCCAGAACCAACCAACAAAACATATCCAGAAAAGCTATGAGTGTCCATAAAACTTGAAGAAATCTCCACTTCTTCTCTGTGTGAAGAATTACTCAGAGATTTGGCTAAACTCAAGGCAGGTCTTTTTTAACTAAAGCATAAAACATCTCTAAGATACAGGGAAAAAAGCTGAAGGACTTCGAAGACCTCTTCAAATCTGGACACCAAAAGGTACGTGAATGAATATAAGCAAATAAATATTTTATCATTTTCTTCTGCTAGCCGTTTTTTCTGCTTAACAAGCCAGTGTGAAATGCAATCACCAAATTTATCACAGTTTTACCACGAGAGGGCAGGAATGCTTATCAAACAAGTTTACCACAGGCTGCTATACCACTTCTTTGGCAAGAGGGTGACCCAACGTGCTTTCCCTTTATTATTATTATGCGTCTAAGCATGTATCCTGAGCACTTAATTACACTGCAAAATACTTTGACCCAACAAACTGACCTGTCATTAGTACGTCAGATTAATCCCCCTGGATGGTCATGGGGCTGAGTGCCACAGCTGAACTGAGGTCTGAAGACTAAAAGCAAAATCAAAGCTCCTCACTGTGGGCTGGCAAAGGCAAACAGCTGGGCCAATGTATCAGGTTTGCCAAGGGAGGCTGGCAGGTAGGTGAAGCTGAATAAGTGCTGCTTTTCTTTCTAATGATGTGTAACAGGAGCAAGAAGGAAGACCTTTAGAGAGCTGGTTTGGTTTGTTGTTGGTTTGGTTTGGTTGGTTTTTGTTCTTGTGTTTAGTGTTTTTTGGTTTGTTTTGTTTTCCAATCAATATTAGCAGTACTGGCTTATTCATGAACAATTTTAAGCTTTTCTGAGAGTGAGACAGAGTTTGATTAGACCATAACAGTAGCCAATTCTGAAGAGTAGAAGACTGTACTGAACAGAATACTGTGTAGAAAAGTTCCAGGCTATTATTAACGTGAAACAGATTTGTGTGGGAAACTCCTGGTTAACTCATAAACAATTTATAAACTGAAGCACTTAGCAGAGCTTGATTAAATGTTTTAATTCTTGTAACTATTTTCCAATAAAATATAGTGTTTCATTATGCCCCAAACCATGTTTTGGAAAATGATCTGCTGTAGGACTGCTCAGAATTGTAAGATTTTAATCAACTAAAACTAGTATCAGTAACATACATGGAAATGTCTTTTATTTTGCTTGTTTTGCTGTCATGATAAGCAGTTTCTTTGTTTACATGGTAAAATTTTTCACTATGAAGCAAATAGTTGTGGAATTGTGATAGTGACTGTATAAGTTATATTCAATGGGAACAAAGGGAACACAATGAAAAAGTAACCTTTCTCTAGTTATAAGGGGAGGAAAAATACTTATCCATGT
The DNA here is from genome assembly GCA_013396835.1 of Psilopogon haemacephalus. Taxonomy (NCBI): domain Eukaryota; kingdom Metazoa; phylum Chordata; class Aves; order Piciformes; family Megalaimidae; genus Psilopogon; species Psilopogon haemacephalus. The sequence continues at coordinate 2,377 of VWZI01014480.1, forward strand.
TATTTTCCATTAGCTGTGCTAATTAAATTACGTTTTTATCATGTCTTCCTCCAGAATAACTGTGCTCAACAAAAATCCCAGTTGTTTGGGTCTGAAGATTCTTCACTGCTTCTGTTATTAGGATAAAAAGGGTTTTCCCTAGCTGTAAAGCAGAAAAGAGCATTGCCTTCCTATTGTATGGCTTGGCTGTGTCCTATAAGAAGCTCTTGACTTTGACTTAAAAAGTTGAATACCTACTCAGAGGTCTATATTCTTAGCGTCAATTTACAAATCTCTGTTTCCCGGAGGTTTTCAAGAGCTATGGTGCAACAGCATGCTACCAGGGTGACCAGACAGAAAAGTAGGAAACTCAAAAAGATTTCCTTGCTCCATGATACAAGTTTTATTTTTTTCTAAACAGCCCCAATGGTGTATGACTCTTTTTAAAGCCCTAGCAACATGCAAGGATGATGCAACCCAGCCTAAGCAACAGCCAGCCACCTGGATCTTTGCTGAAAAAGGAAAGGGTGTTACTGGACAGTATGAACAAACATGGAAATAGGCAAGTGGTATAACTGTTAAAAGGTCTGCTTTATGCGTATTATCATGATGCACAGAGAAAGCAGTACAAGCCAGAACTTCTGCAGAAGCTAGGTAATTATTTATACTATAACTTTTTCCAGAGAGATCTTGAAGCCATAAAGAAGGAAGCGTTGTACCTTAAGATTTTCAGTATTCATCTGCAGAAAAATGTTACCCACAAACTTCCAAAGGAATGACACGCAAGGTGTCTTGTCCAGGGCTTCATAATTACACCTGTGCAAAATCTATGTCATGCTTTGATCAAAGACCAGAAGGAATTGCCTTTCCATTCTATTGTATTTTCTGTAGCACAAGAATATAACAGGTGCAGTGGCCAGGCCTGGGTGAATCTTGTAGGGTTTCTTTTAAGGTTTTTGTTTCTGGCAAGGATATACAGCAAAGAAACAGCACAAGAAAATTTGAATTGGCATTCTTTGCTTTCCCTTTGTTTCATTTCAAAAGGTATACTGAAAAGGCAAGTGAAAATACAGATTCTTTTTTGTCCTGACATTTCCGTTTCTATTAACTTTTGAACAATGATAACACTTTGGACACTTTTATCACCTTTTCTTTGAACCTTTACTCATAATTTAATCTACTTACCTCTACATCCATTCTGGTTGTAGAAATCACTCCTTGATTCGTCGCTCAGTGTTTTTTCCATTAAGTGCTGTTCTAGGGAGATCAAATAGGATTTCACAGGATGAAAAGTTTCCAGCAGACAATCACTAGGCAATACCCTGTGCTATGAAAAGTTCTGTAGTCAGGCAAGACCACATATGGTCAATGTCATTAAAATTCTGACTTGCTCTCAGACCAAAGAAGACATCAGGTGTTATAATTTATTTTTTTTTTGTGACAGCAGCACAGCATTGCCCACAAGAACCTAAGCCCTAATCTTTCACTTATCTTATAGTCTGCAAAAAAACCATGATATGAGATTAGCAGATTTAATATTCTGCATGCAGACTGCCAATCCTTGAAGAGAAATTAGATTTCATCCTAAAATCATACCGATTGTATCATTAACATGAAGATATATGTAGAAGCATCTATGTGAACCAACTGTGGTGCTAAAAATAGTTTCAGTGTTGCAGGTGTTTTATTTCACTTAAATAGTGCTGGCCCAATGCAGTCTATGGAGATATTTATTACAGTGGTAGATTTAGGAAGGTTTATAAATACACAGATGCAGAGATGCACATAAACATCTCCCGATCTCCTACTAAAGCAAAATCTGAGGAAGCACCTTTGATAGGAAGATGCATCAATGAGCAATTTAAAATAATGTGAGTTTAAACTTCGTTGAAGAAGATGCTGTTTAATCCTGTTCTCTCACCTTCATTTACCTTGGTGATGGCTGGGGTCATGTGGTGAGCAAAACAGCAAAAGTGACCTATCTAAAAAAAAAGAGAGAGAGAAAAAAGACTAAATCAATTGCCTAATCAGTTACCTAATTTTGATTTCTTTGGTTTTCTCTGCTTATGGGGGAACACAACAGCCAGCACAGTGGAAATACTCTTTTAGCAGTGCACCAGGCTTAGATTAATTTACAACCTGAGAAAACTGTCAAGATTTTTTTATTACTGGAATATGCATGAGGTTTCAGTTGTGAAAGATGCACAGTGTTCTAAAATTTTTAATTTATTATTTTTTACACAAATACAACTTCCTGAAATATTAACTCCTCACATCCAGTCTCAGTTGGAACCTTTCAGATGACAATGTATATGGTGATAAAGTCATACCTTGTATTATCTCACTGTTGTTCCAGTAATTCACTTGTTTTTCTGAATCAATATTTAGCTGATATTTTTTGAGAACTACGAGCCGCTATGATTTTCTTTTACATAATTCAACTTTGTGTTTCATTATTGTGTAATCAGCAATAATTTTCCTTTTGCTGTACAGCACAGCACTCTTTTATCAGAATTCTTAAATCTTTTAATGACTTCACAGTCATAGTTTTTAAAAAGAGTTCAATAATGCATCTTGTAATAAATATTTTTGAAAATTAATGTTTTTGCATTTTTTTGCTCAGTATCTTTTAAATGAGAGATTTATAAGGTCTTTTTTTTTTTTAAACTGTGTTCATTTTTCCCTTCCCTGTTCTGTGTCTGTAACTTCAATTTTATTATATTTTTTATAAGTTAGCATAGGTGGAATTAATTAATTGCTGTTCTCACCATCCCTTTTTAAGAGTTAAAGTTCCATTTTCTTTTATTCTTCAGGCACTGATGCTAAAGCATGTCATACACTCATGGAAATCTCTGATGAGAATGGGAGCTGGTACATGATGAATGGTGGCTCTGCACAGCCAGAAGTGAGGTAAAGAAGTAGATATGTAGTAGGAGTAAAGTATTCTACTTTGGAAGCCATGAGCTGTCAAACTGTGTCACTCCATCTGATCAGTTGCACTGTGAGACTCCTCTGCTCTGTAGAAAACACCCTTCTCACAATGCACAGTCGTGCAAATAATTCTACATATTCTGCATTGGCCTTCCTGTCTTAAATCATTCAGTAGGCATCTGATAGATGCATTCTGATGCTTTTGATATTTTTCATTATAATTCTTCTTCATACAACAATGTGCTCCCAAATCTATTTTTGTTTTGCCCTACTGCAATTTTAAATTTCAGTTTCTTGTATGGTAAGTTAATTATACAACTCCTTTGAAAGACTATCTTGTTATTTTTTAAAAGATTTTTTTTTTCCCCTGCACCTTAACTGTACTTGGCTATTTTTCAGGGATCCCTTTAGGATATTTTTCTGTATAGCATCCACACTAATATTTTTTCCTAGGAAATTGAAACTATCTCCTCCTCATTTTGTTTTTAATCAGTGGAGTATTTTCACAAAAAGAGATAGCATCACATCACTAGGGAACACAAAATGAAAATTATAAAGCCAGCAGATAGTTTGATTGAAAAAAAAGTTAATCAAATTTCACTATTAATTTCTTTGTAAATTTGTTTTTTCCTAGTGAGTCAAATATTCATACACAGAAGACTCAACCTTTCTCTTTCTCAATTTTCACTTCTTTTCTTTGGAACAGTCTACAAAAAATCTGTCCACAGGCCACAAAATCTCTTGAAGATTTATAAATATAAAATTTATAAATACTGTTTTGAGAACACAAATAGTTTGGTATAAAAATCTTCTCCAATTACATTAAGGTTACTGTGGGTACAACCTTCAAGGAAAATTTTTAGAGGCATTTTCATAGACTCCTAGATAATATTCCAGCAATATTTCTTGACATGTCTATTTTCAGCTCCGGACCAACTAGTTTCTGAGAATGGAAACTGTATGAGTTACTCTCTCTCCAGCTGTTCAGTTGTTTTTGGGGTTTTTGGTCAGGAGGATGGCAAAAGTCTGAATTCCAGTTGGGACCACACACATGGCTATGAAGAGGTCAGCGTAAAGGAGATGGTGGTATTTCCAGGATGGAAGTGCCAGACGTTTCATAAAGATATTTTACATATATATATATATATATATTTGCAGGTTAGCACTGAGAATATTTCTATTGTTTTCATTAAAATCCGAGCTCCTCAGTGCTTTATTGGAACCTATGTTTTTGTCATACCTGGCCTTTTCACAGTTTTTAACATCTCCTCAAATTTACAAGTAGGTCATATATTTCAGCATACGTAATGTAAAAATGTATGCCAAATGTTTGCAAAATGAGTCATAGTGTCATTAAAGAGACTGATCTTGAAACCATTCTATTCAAATGATGCCTGTTCCTAAAAGTATAACCTCTATGTACAGCCCAGTTTTCCACAGAGCTATGGAATTTATAGTTGATTTTCTCTGCTTATATAGCAAGTTCAAGAGCCAAGCTGTTTAACCAAGACATTGAATAAAGTTAGTCATGATAAAACTCTAAAGTTTTTTGTTTGGCTGGGTTTTTGTCTGAACTTGCAGTTTGAAAAAGATGAATAAGAAATATTTTCCCAGCTTCTATGATAATGTTCAGCCTCAGATTCCACAAAATATTAAAGCAACATTATCTCACTTAACAGATACTTGGGGAAGCAGATATTTGCAAATCCCCTTCCAAACAGGTGGTCAAAGACACACATCTGTCACAAAGCCTGGCTCAAAGAAGTTGATGATTTTTTAAAGTGAGACAGAATTCAAGAACCTAAAACTGAGCTCTTGAAAGATCCTGCTTAATCTTTGGAGGCGCTCAGACTATCAACACCCTATTTTTCAATGCTGTGTTTCCTCAGATGCCTGGATTTTAGGTCTGCAAAGGCTTGGAAGTAAATCGCTGTTGACATGACTGACAACAGCTTGGCTTCTGTCTTATATTTAAGTCTCATCGACAGCAGCGAGGTTGATTCCCCCATTCATGTCCACTGCACATCTCAACTTGAAAGACATTCTCTCAGTAAACTTGCTAGTATGAAAGGGGAAATGTAGGAGAGAGGTTAGGCTTGTAGCTGAAGAGAATAAAAAAGCTTTTAAGGAGAGCCTAAGCTCTCAATGAATCTGGGCCTACAGTGCTGCAGGATCTGTGACAAGGCAAGAAGTTCATCCCTACTTTCTTTCCCCCGGGCAAATTCTTTAATCACAGAACTATGATTGTAGTTGCCTGTGGGCTCATCTTTCTCTTTAGTGAAAGCCTGTAAAAAGCTCAGAAAAAATGTTACATCCATTACTTGATATGGAACTGGAAGAACCAAATTAAAGGGTGTGTTCAAAAATATTGTAGAGAGGTTTTATGTAGCAAGGAAAATTCAGATCAGCTTGTGGGATGGTAGAAATGATGTAGAAGGACTGAAAGAGAGACTACTGAAGCCTCTGTGAGATTCTTCTGTGTTTTGAGGAAAGACAATTATTGAAGATCCTCAGCTGAATATCTAAGTTTAACTTGGGTCCTAAGAAATGAAAAAAGATGGTTTATTTTTGTTGTATGTAAACATCTTTTTAAAATTTATGGAGGAACATGATGCTTAGGATCTATGTTTGGTTTTCTTTCTTTAATTTTCCCTCATAGATAGTACTATCAAATCTGATTTAATATTTATATATTGAGTAAGACTACAATAGAAATTCTGTTTATCTAAAGACATTAGAAAACAAATAAACACCCTAAAGAGCTTTAATGAAACTAGAAAGGCTGTATAGAAGTATTTAAATGTGAGACCATGAAGTTCCAGGATACTGCAATGACTTAACAAAATCTTAAGCAATGCTTACATTACCATATTAAACTGAAAAAAGACAGACTATAAAATCCCAAAGATCAGCTCTGTGCAGTCCTGCACAGTAACTAGAGTTATTCCAAGTGGGAACTATGTGATAATGTACCTTTGGCTCACAAACTATTCAAGCCTTTAGTGTGGGAAGGATGTTTTGCTGACCGTTAAGGAGCAGCAAAGGGGCTCAGAAAGCTTGGCAGACAAAAGGCCGCCTGGGGAGACACATCTGGAGAACCAATAGAGACCACAGCAGAATCCAAAGCTTTAATGTCTTTCTACCACGGAGCCAAAAGAAGCACTGAAGTAAATTCTGCAACAGATAAGAAAAAAAACAAAACAAAAAACCCCCACCAAACAAAACACACACAAAAACCCAACACCACCAATATCAAAACCAAATTAAACAAACAAACAAACAAAAAGACCCCAATGAAACAAAAAATTCTACCAACAAAACAAAAAACATTCAAAAAATAATTGAACCTTACTCCAAAGGAGCTGCTTGTTGTCATGCTGGAACATTCACCTCAGTTCCTACATTATTTTAATGACTTTCTCTGCTTTGCTTTGCATTGTATAAATCTTAGGAAGAGCAGCCTGATTTTAAATTGTTCCATATGAGGTGACCAGAGAGACCAGATGAACTTAGCTTGTGTCTGTGGCTGCCCAGTAACGATTTGGTTATGAAGAAATAATCCTCTTCCTCTGCCAGTATTTCCACTCATCACAAGAATGGATACTTTTCCTGGCCTTGATGGACACTTTCCCACAGCTGCTGCCTTTCATGCCCTTTGATCTTCAAGTGCCAGGGGAAACTAAGGTGGTGAAACAAGGGGAGAGAAATTACAGGTATTCCTCACTTACTCAGCAAAAAGCCACACCAAAAGCTCTCTGGTTTCCTTTGATATATTCTACTGGAATATATCACAGGTCTTCACACAAGCACATAAACACGTGTAGATAGAGTCAGCTAGAAAAAATTGCTCCAAAAAGTCAGAATTACATTTTAATGATCTCTTCTTTCTTATCTAGAAACCGTAGAAAAATGACAGCCTTCATATCTACATCTGTAAAAATTTTTAATGGCTTAGATTAATTTTGTGTGTAAAATGTGTGTTGTTACTATAGCTCCAGGAAACAATAAGACATTTTGTTTCCCACTGATATGAAGATCTAGTGCTGGAGTTATTACACTGATTTTAAAAAATCTTCACCTCTTACTGTTCTCAAGTGCCTCTGCCCCATTCTCTCAAGTCCAATCTTAGTGCTGCCCCAAATCAGGTTGGGAAATGCATCTTTCAAAACTTCAGAGGAAATTAAACAAAATTACATTAAAATATAAATGTTCCTAAACTACGTGCTGTAGGCTTCTAGAAGGAGAGAAGAGGTGTGCCCATTCCTGACTGATAGCTTTGCTGAGAGAAGCTCAGCACAGACATAGCTGCTTCACTCGGAAAATGGTGTGAATATAGAAACTCAAGCTTTGCCTCCAACCGTGCTACACAGACCAGAGATGCTCTATCAATACCCAAACTATAATCCCCTGCTAATTAAATATTTCCAGAGAAAGTGTATGTTAGGAGTCTTGCATTGCTCAGTTATACAGACCTACTTAGAAGAACACAGCTCTATAGCTCCCATGTGCAAGTACTTAAAGTTGTTCTGTCAATGTCCATGTGCGCAAAGTCACTAAGCCACTGATCTTCACAATCACTTCAGAGTCTGTCTCCTTCTTTAGGTAGTTCTGTTAAGGTATCAGCCTTCAAGATTACTACATATCTGCCACTGAAACTGGCAGAAGTCTATTATCTGCTGGGGGCTAGTATGTGTAGACCCAACTAAAGCACAGCAACATTTCTTGTCATAAATTGCTCAGAGCCTGACACTGGATCTGATCTGCATCTCTTTTGGCAGCAGTGTGTGATGATATGCTTATATAATCATAGACACATATAACCATTTTTTTGGAAAATACTTTTAGGATCACAAAGTTCAGCCATTATATAACCAAGCTTCTGTTAAACCATGCCACTCAGCACAAAATCATTGCATCTTTTGGACACTTCCAAGGTGTCTTCAACCACCTCCCTGGGCAGTGCTTAATAACCCAGCTAGTAATGCAGGGAAGAATTTGTTCCTCATGTCCAATATAAATCTCCCTTAGGACAACTTGAGGCTATTTCCTTTCACCCTGTCATTTGTTCCTATCCTTCTTCAGCTTCCTTTCAGCTGCTCTCACAAACATTCTAAACATCAAAACTGATCAGTATTTCCTCCACTAAATTGCCTACTGCTGATGGAGAAAAAGTTCAAGGGCAGAACTTTAAGGTACATTGTATTGCCTGCTTCCAAGGTCAACCTGACACCATTTAGCATCAGCTATGTGCATTCTTCTTTTCAAGCTAACAAGCCAATTAATTACAAAAGGTGATGTGTTTTGACCTACAGCCAAATTACAGTGATGTTATTAGTCTCTGCTTTGTAACAGAACCTAGAGTCCTGCCTGTATTACATCCCCTGAACTCTTCAGTTCAATGATACCATGCTGTAGGATTGCAAGTGCTAAAATACGCACATCAGAATAGCAGGAGCAATGTTGTTGACAATTATCCTCTATATGTAAAGGATTTTTCATCTCTAAGCATTGAGGGTTATCAAACACTGGAATGGTGTGCCAGGGCAGTGGTGGGGTCACTGTCTGTCCCTGGAGGTGTTTAAGCATTGTGTGAACCTGGCACTTAGGACATGGTTTATTATTGACCCTTCAGTGCTGGGTTGAAGGTTGGACTGGATAACCTTTGATATCTCTTCCAACTGGATATTTTCTGTGATTCTTGGTAGAAATACAATCTCAGATAAATACAACAACCATGTTTACCTGCCCACCTGAAGATGGATAGACATGAACTAAGTTAACACATAAATCTTATCCTGGAGGCTGCCTGACTACCAGCAATGTTCCTGCCCACCCACCAGCAATATTCCTGCCCCTAGCCACAGCCTGACCCTGCTCAGTATTGCCCCATCTCTAAAAATCCCTTCCTTGGATTTGGGGTAGATTCTCCATAAAGAATGATTGTTCACAAGACAATTTCAAGGAATAGTGTCACAGGTGAAGGCTGCACACAGAACAAATATTCCCTTGCCTTGACTTGCCTTGCCTCGACTTGCCTTGCCTCCTCTTCCCTCCCCTTCCCACACATTTTCATCACTTTTAATACATTTTCAGGAAACAAAATGGTCTTTATAACTGGAAAAAAAAGAGTGATAGAATCTGTCTTCCTTACAGTTTGGGGTTTTTTGGTTGGATTTTTTTCTACGTCTGTATCAATTTTTATATATATATATATATGTTAGGACAAAACCAAAGGTATTTTACACTTCAAAAATAATTAATTAATATATTAAACCAGATCATATATCATTATTATGCATCTGAACATCTGGTCTTTTTCCTGAATTTTGAGATACATTTGGCAATTTTTTCTTCTGCCACGTCCACTTCATGTTTACAGATGTTGGAATTTTGCACTCCAGAAGCTATTGATATGCAGCTCATCTTTGATTGTACTGCCCAGAGGTGTAGAATCATTATTCTTTTTGTTCAGACAAGAAAATTCAGCTAATATCAAGTATCTCTACCACCTGTTTTTTTGCTTCTGAGTATATGTGTGCTTTAGTTGTAGACAAAGACACATTGACTTCTCTTTCTATGAGACTTATATAATACATTTCAGAGACTTTCTACCAAGGCCTGTAGTGACACGGTAAGTGACAATGGTTTTAAAATGAAAGTGGGCAGAGTTCAGTTGTACAGATGGAAGACTTATTTTTATAACAAGAGTAGTGGGAGGCCGGATTAGGTTGCCCATGGAATTTGTGGATATCCTGGAAGTGTTCAAGGTCAAGCTGGTCAGGTCTTTGAACAACCTGAAAGATGTCCCTGCCCATGGTAGGTGGCTGGACAAGGTGGTCTTCGAAAGATTCTTCCAACCCAAACCATTCTGTGATTCTGCTATTCTATTTCACAAGTTCAATTTTGTTATAATAAAAAAGGTTACCGTAGCACATGCAGTTGCTTGGTTTTTTGTATTTTTTTTAATCCATATCAGTATCAGAATAATGTCATATATCAAGCAGATATTTTATTGAAACTTACATTTACTTAAAAAAAAAAAATCAGCTTCATAGTTTGGTAAAATTCGTAGATCAGACAGAATAGATTTGTTCTGTATGATTTACTGCACTTTCCCCCCTTTTATTTTGCTGTGAAATATTTTTTTTTGCTTTATTTGCACCTTTAAATTTAAGCAGTAGTGAAAGTTATGCAGAAGTGGCTATGTTGCCCAGGTTTAATTACATCTCATAATGAACTTTGTATTAATGTAACTCTAAAGCATCACTCTCTTTACAAATAAATTATGGTACAAATTTATTCAGAACTCTGAACAAGGCATATAAAGCAGTTTGTCAATCTTGATGATATTTCAGATTTCTAGTGAAAACACCAAGTAAGTTTGAAATTTTATTTTGAATATTTGTGGGTTTTTTCCTTTGGGCTTTTTTTTTAGCTGGTAGGTTGGTTGATTGGTTTTGTTGTTTTTTGGTGTTTCGGGATTTGGGGTTTTTTTGTTTTGTTTTTTAAGAAATATTTTGTAGAACTTGTAAACTCAGGTAAAACTGATCCTAGCAAAGGGAAAAGCAGTCTCCAAAACTTTTCAATTCAGAAGGTTATCCCAAAGATTTATATTATATCTTCCTCTGGAAAATAATAACCTGAGTTCAGCTCGGGTTAAGAAATCAACTGAAATTTTGTTCCTGTTTACCAAGATATGACCTGCCCAGTGTCAAAGATCCACAAATGAGAGTGGAGTTTGACCTGTGCTTTGTGATGTCCTTCGTGACTAGAATTTTTGTATTCAGAAATGTTTGCAGGACTTGGAGAAACTGCATGAAATTCCTGACCTCAGCCAGAAACTGCTGTGCAAATTCCAGCTTAAGTTGTATCTTTATTAGATTTATCAAGTCATAGTGCAATTAATTTTGACTCAAAAAATTAGTATTAGGTGCCAAATAAGTACAGCTGAATGAAGCTCCCTTTACAAAATTATGTATTTGCCAGAGGAAAAAATAAAGGTTTTGAGGGCCTAGAAATTATTCTGAATTTGTGACAAATCAAGTGATGGTTTCAGTCAATGTGAAAATGAGTAAACATTTTCAAATGCAGTAGTTGATGCTGAGTAGGACAGCACTTACAGAAAGCAAATGAACTCAGAATACCAGCTCTCAGAGTACTGATAGAGGCATTGTCTTTGGAATTTGATTTTTTAAATTTTTTATTAAATGTAAAGATAGAAGTGCTAATGCCAAGAAAACATTTCAACTAGCCCTTCCAGCACAGCACTGGAAAAAGGTCAGGCTATCAAGGTTCACTCTTCCACCCCTGCCTCTCTCTCCAGTCCTACATAGCTCCTGTGCAGCTGTCAGTTACACACTCCTCAGTGGTGTATGGTGCTCCAGCTTCCCACTAGTTTCTCTACAGCTGAAGAGAATCTGAATTACAAATTAGACAAGAGTGTAGGTTTATTGGGGTGTATCCCTGCTCTTCAGTTAATGAGTGAGCCTATATGTATCCTGTATCTTGGCATAAGGATGTGGCACCAACATGGGGTACCACATGGGGGTACCTCCCATGCTGTGAAGTGAGGAATGAAAGGAGCTTCTTTTTGGCATGTCTGATTTGGGGCTGGATGCTCCAAAGGGCATTTGGGTAAAATGGGATTTGTCACTTCCTATAATGCCTTAATTTGTGGCTTGGGTGTTATCTTTTTTTTAAGGACACTGAGTTTGCATCTAGGTATGTTCACACACACTCTTGTTTACTGAAAAAAATATACTAACTCACATTTTTACTGAACAAGGGTCAGATAAAATGAAGACAAGTTCTCTGCATTTTAAGACTTCTCCAAATAAAGACTTTGGTCAATTTTGTCTCAGCTTTTGTCTTTCCTATCAAGATAAAGCTCATTTTGCTTTTTTTTACATTCTTTTCTCTTTCCGGGCTCATCTGCTCTTGGTACATGTAATTCAAACAGATGCTTCTAGGGCTTATGATCTCATATTGAACACTCTATAAAATCTGCTTGCTTTTTGACTGATCTTTCTATTTGACCTTGAGCAGCTGCACACTGTTTCTGCAGTCTTACTCATTTATCCCAAATATTTCGAGACTGGGTGAAGATTTAGTACTGTTTTCTATGATTCTTTACTATGCCTTCCTAGTGCTGCTCTGTATTTTTTTTTTCCAGTGAAAATCCTGGCTGTGCAAGATCAGAAGGCAGAGGGTAAAGTACACACAGAAGGAAACAGGCATATTTTTGTCTTGTTAGACATAGTGTAATATGCAGGCTTGTAATTGATCAAGTCCACTTTGTTCCTATTGTCTGCAAGAACTGGAGCACCAGAACCTCATTTGCCAAGAAATTTCTCATATGTGCAAGAAACTGCCAACAGCTTAAGCTAGGTAAACAGAGAAATCCCTCAGAATGATTAGTCACTTTAACACCATATTGTTTGTTGTGAGGTCCCCCTTTCCCACTTTGTCGTGCCCATCCTTTCCTATGTAATGCCTACTCTGTTCTACCTAACTTGCAGACTGAAGAATTGAATAAAATACACAGTTATTGGCAAAATTCATTCTTCATTTGTGAGATAAAGTAAAAAAGTGATTTGCAAACAGCCTTTTCAAATTAAGCTTAGTTTTTAATTTTTAATTTCTGACAAATTGTTGACTCTGACAAACCCTAATTAGTGCTTTGGAAATATGGACATTCTGTGAGTACAGAAGAAGAAACATTGAAACATCTTTTACTGTAGCTCAGGACCACTTTCTTCTTTAATCTTCTTTCCTAGTCATCTGTGAACAGAAACTGAGCAGGAAGTTGTGGTAAGAAGTATTCAGGTGACAACATAGTCTTCTGTAAGTTATTTTGTTTCCAGCCTACGAAATATGTGCCAGCTGAAAAGGAAGAAGCACCCTGCAGATTCTATTATTAGGCTAATACATTACAAGATTATGCATAGGAAAGGGAGCAGAGTATATTTTCCATTTGCATCTTAATCTATAGCTCAATTGTGATAAACAGTTTGTCTAATTCTTGTCAGGTGCTTCCTCTTCTATGATTTTCATTAACAATCTCATATTGAGTATAGAAAAGAAGGACTCATAAAATTCCAAGGCAAACGTCCAAAGTGCACTGCAGGATTGTGGCCATTTCATGTTTTATAGGTGTAGAGAATAAAAATCAACATCCAGTATAACATAATACATTAACATTTAGCACTATGATATTAATGCTCAGTTCACAGTAAAGTTTGTGGGAGGTTTTTTTTTGGTTTTTTTTTATCAAAAGCATTGTGTATTATACTACCAAGCTCAACTTAAAAAGAGCATGTTGTGTAAAAGACTTCTGTAACTGGTGGAGGAGTTGAGAGACAAGTTTGTGTTATATGTGCAGGCCTGATCTGCCTGCCTGGGGTTACCATTGAAATTGCTTTTTAAATGTGATGCAGGAATAGGTACAGGGCTGGGTCTAAAGCCTCTCACTCTTTCAGCCTATCATCGTGTAATGTTGTCTCTGTGCATTAAACAACAGGCCAGTTCAAACACAGCCTTGAAAGTTAATACCGGGCTTCCCTGCTGTCTGAAACACAGATGCCTTCATAGATGAGTGACTGTTGTACAGGTAATGTCTACACAGGACTGATGGCACAGTGTTTTCCATACTGCCCATTCTTTAATTTGCAATAACAGGGGTAAAGGGATACTGCCTATACATAAATACAAACTACAAGGAACTTCACAGCAATATTTTGCCTTGTTTTTTCCCCTTGTGACAGCAACGTGCAGCTTAATGCATGTTTGGGTGCAGGCAGTGGGCTCAGTAAAGTTGAACCCTGTCATATCTGGAACAACACTTTTATTCCCAGACTGTTCCTAGGAGAAGGAAAAGTGATTCACATGGCAATTTAGATTCCACGGGAACCACAAAAACACATAGGTGGGGTTTTTTTTAGACAATTTTTTTTTAGACAATTGTTGACAATATTGTACACAATTATTTTTTAAATTTGTTTTTTAAATTTCCCTGCAGTGTGCTTTCAACTTGAGTCCATAATTTGAAGGCATAATACTGTGGAATTGTAAAGTATTGTTAAGCAAGGCTTTATTCTTTGCTTGACACAGTCTCAGAACAAAGGTATTTTCCTTACACAGGCAGGCACACTCTCAATGTATGTGACATACACTGGGTCCAGCTGAGACTGAAGAGGGTAGGCTGGGAAGAGAAGCAGGACAGATGAAATACCTTAATTCTGTGACAACATTAAATAACCTCATATTTGCACTTTTGCTTTATTGCTGTAGCAGGGCTTACTGTGGAAAGGAAAGGGAATATAGAGAAAGAGAGTTGTACTTTGGTTTGGAGCACCTATTTCCTATGTATATGGTTTATAAAGAAGTTTGTTACAGAAATAACAACAAAGAAGAAGATTTCTAAGACTTTGACTTAGATATACAAGGGTTTCAATGGAGTACCACAAAGATCTTATGCCCTTTCCAAAGTCATGTTTGTCAGACTGTTTGATGTCTTTATTCTCTTGCACAATACATGCTCTCTGGGTGTCTCAGACACTAATCCGTATCACATTGAGGATATATCTATCCATTTCTCAATATCCAGGAAAAAGGGCCTTCATTTTCAGTAGGAGGAAGCTGGTTAGGGTTAGCTACTTCTTTCCAGGAAAACTGATGGGTGACTTCATTTATATATATCATTCGTATAACTCAACCTAGACAGCTATGCTTGTGTTAATTGCTCTATATGCTCAGTCAAGGACAGTAAATTGGAAAACAGTCCAAATTTCTGATATGGGCACTTCAATCCCAGACCCTTGTATCAGTTTATCTTCAAGGAAGCTTAAATACAGTTTAAAAATCTGTATTAACCACTCAGAACAACTTTAAGACTGCCAGATGAAGGCTGTTAGACTAATCAAACTCCATCAGATTAAAAACAAATTCCTTGGAATGGTGTATTTGTACAATATTAGTATATTAAACAATTAAACTTGTATATTTTTGGTGTGTAGGTTCTCATTGAAGCTCACCATCTGTGAGATTGTAAAGCTATGTGCTCTTCAACCAAATTACTCACTTGAGAGACTTTGCACTAGAAAAATAACGATTTTTTTTTCCATAAAATCATGTTCCCTAATAGTGATAAAAACCAAATGGGTATATTTAGCACCAAGAACTGTTGAAAAAAGCCACCATTTCTACTATTATATTTTTTTGTATATTCTAAATGTTTTACCTCACACTTATTTTAAGGTCAGACTGGATGGGGCTCTGAGCAACCAGATCTAGATGTCCCTGTCCATGGCAGGGGAGTTGGAGCTAGGTGATCCTTGAGGTCCCTTCCAACCCTGACAATTCTATGATTCTATGATTTTCATTATAATTTCTCACAAAACATTATGATCAATTCATCCCTGTACAGGCCTTTCCCTGATACGTATCTAGTTATGTATCTTTCCATTTATCATTGCTGGCCTTCTTTCAGCATCATTCTTATATCAGATGCTTTCAATACAGTTCCAAATTATGAATCACCTAATCTCTTGAGAGATACCGGTGTTTTGGATGGAGGTTGTTCCTGTTTCAGTCACCTGGTTCAAAAAATGATTGTAAATATCTTGCACTTCTATAAACTGTTGTGATCTCTAATTTCAAGGGATGTCCAAATCAGAAGAAAACAAATGTATGCATATAATTTCTCCCCATTTTTAGGAGAAAGCATGTGAATATTACTGTCTCTACTTTTTTTGCAGGTTTATTTTTATAGAAAAACTTGCAGGAATATTATACATAACTGGTAACAGTTCCAGGACATCTTCTGTGATAACTGTAGAGTGAGTTTTGGCTGCATAGAAATCCAGTTAACAGAAAATAAGTTTGACTTGTGGTGAGAAAGACTTCTTGCATATTGCATTAGCAAACTTGTAGCCAACAGACTGAAGGAAGAGGTCATTTCTCTCTATCCAGCATTCACTACATCACAGCTGGAATGTTTTGTGAGGATTCACCTCTTTATGCAACAGAGAGTACTGAACTGGAGAGAACCCACCACAGGGTCAACAAAACTATGAGGATAATGAAGTTCATTTTGTATTAGGAGAGGGCAAGAAAGCTAGATTTGTTCCAATTGGAGAAAAGTATAATAAAGGATCTGATTCCTTCATTAATTACCTAAAGGCGACCATAGAGAAGAGGAAGGTGGACCTTTCCTAGGAGTGCATAATGGAAAGTCTAGATGCAGTGGTTGCTAGCTGCAGCAGGAGAAATCTTAAATAGCCACAAATCATGAGTATTTGCCATGAGGACAACCAAACACTGGAATAGGTGCCCAGAGAAATAATGGAACACTCATCATTGGAGATAACTAAAAATTTGACCAAGAAAGGTCCTGAGCAATGGTACTTCACTTTGAACTGAGCCCAGCCTTGAATAGAGGTCTAAGCTAGATGACTTCCTTTTTTCGTTTCTGGTCTGAATTACTTTACAGCTCCAAGCACCCCAATGCTTGGCAAAAATAAGGAAATCTGGGAGAAATGGAAATCTCCATGAAGAAAAGGAAATATGGTGTTAAGCAGAAGGAAACACAGTACTAATATATAAAAATAAAGAAGGAAAGAAAGTGCCTGCAATTTGACAATGTTCCATTTAACTTTGTTCCTGTCCTTTGTTAGGAATGTCTGACAGATTACAGTCCATTTGCTTGCCCTGCTGATGGAGATAGAATTCACGCAGTTTTATCATTGTATAAGTGAGCTTTTCGTCAAAGGATAAGAACAAACCTCTTCACCAAATCCGAGTGAGAATGCACTATGTGGTTTTTTTAACTCTGTCTTCTGCCAAGCAGTTTACACTTAGTCTTTCACTGAACTTCCAAGCAGTTTATACTTAGTCTTTCACTGAACTTTTTTTTAATTTCATACTGGATTTACTTTTATTTTCCATGAAACACTTTATTTTACTTTTTATTGATATATCAAAAAACATGTGACCTTGGTGACATATTCAGTTATCATGTCTGAACTTATTATTATTTAATACAATATAAAGATCAGAGGGTCAGGGATTCTTTACTTCTTTTTAATTATCTCTGATCTTCCTGTTCCTTTATCAGTTTGAATTAGTTTTATCAGTTTCACACTAGCATTGGACAAAGCAGCAGTACATCTTAGACATTAATCTAGTTATTAAAATACCCTGCAATGTTAACTTTACCTAGAAAATCCCAGTGTGCCCTAATGAAGTATTTAATATTTAATGTAAGTAATAAGGAGTTAGGGTCACAAGGACGATCAGAGGGCTGGAGCACCCCTCCTATGGAGACAGACTGAGAGAGTTGGGGCTGTTCAGTCTGAAGAAGAGAAGGCTCCAAAGAGACCTTGCTGTGGCCTTCCAGTATCTGAAGGGGCTGTCTACATTTTGTTTGTAGAGCAGACAGATTTATTTATTTTACTTTAAAAGGCAGTAAAGTTAATAACTCTCTTGCTGAATTGGAGAGGAATACAGAAAAATGTATTTAAAGATGTACAGGAAGAAAAATATATGGAATACATGAATCCTTAACACCTAATACAGATACAGGATACATGAAAATTCTCTCAAAACCTTACCCACAACCAAGCTAAACCACCAAATCCCCTGTGCTCATTTTCTCCCCCACCATTTTCACCCACTAAGCCCAAGCAGGCCTTATTTTGCAGCTAGAACTTCACTGCGGCCTTGGAGGCCACAGGCAGTTTACTTCTCCATTAGTTACCCAGATAAGACTCCCTCTGGAGAGCCAAAGGGAGGGAGAGAAAAGAGAAAGATTTTATTTTGATGCCCACTTATAAAGTGATAGCAGGATTCTGGGACTGAAAAATAAAATTACAATTTCCGGAGACAACCAGGTCTGTCCCCTAGGATGGGAATTTGTCTCTGTAGTCTTCTTAAGGGAACCTACGACCCCTCGCCTACCACGGGGATCTACAAGAAATCTGGTGAATGATTTTTTAGGATGTCGGGCAGTGATAGGGCTAGGGAGAATGGAACAAAACTAGAAGTGAGTAGATTCAGATTGGATGTTAGGAAAGAGTTCTTCACCATGAGGGTGGTATGACACTGAAACAGGTTGCCCAGGGTGGGTGTGGAAACCCCATCCCTGGAAGTTTTTTAAGCCAGTCTGGATGTGGCTCTGAGCAACCTGATCTAGTGTGAGGTGTCCCTGCCCAGGGCAGGGGGCTTGGAATAGATGATGCTTGAGGTCCCTTCCAGTTCTGACAATTCTATGATCCTATGTCCCTGCTTACTGCAGGGGTGAAGGTTGGATTGGACTGGATGATCTCTAGAGGTTCCTTCTAACCCAGTGCATTCTATGATTCTATGAGTCTATTCAGATAGCATTAAAAACCTTTAGATATTTAGATATAGTTAGCCTAGGATCCTGAAAATGTAGTGGCTATTTTACCTCTGTAAAAGTTAAGCATTTTAGATTTTTTTTTTTTTAATCTTCCTTTGATTATTTTTTTTTTTGTTTTCAAAAACTTTGTCATCTGCACACATTTTTACTCCCTTTTAGAGCATGAGTCACTATAAATTATCCTTTCTTAGATACATGTATAATTTTCATTCTCCAGAAACCCCGGAATAGGCACTTCATAGGAAGTGATGCTTACAGCAGGCCTTCTCAGAAGCAATAGGACTGTGGTGGTTGCAAACTCCTCTGCAGCCACTATCAATCAACACTAACAGGGTGGGTACCAAGAAACCCAAAGATCCATGAAAGCCCTTGCAGGTTTTATCTGCAATGAACTCTGAAATTTTTCAGGGAGCAGTAGAAGCCGCACATCCTTTAGAAAACTCATGAAATTTTAAAAAGCATTGTGAAAATCAGAGATTTTTAAAAGTGAAGTGAAAATTAGTGTTGAAACTCAGTACGCTGCCCCAGGCACAAAAGAAATCCAGCTTGAGAGTCTGTTTCTGGATGTACTGTTAGCTAATAGATATATGACTGATTTAATAATGACATAAAAACCAACATAAAACTTCATTTGACTTGCTTTTTTAAAGTATTGAGTTTCACTACTGTCTTTATAGACAGGGTGATGACGTTAGGAACTGCTCATTCAAAAGAAATTACTCAGAGAGAGGGATCTGATGGAGGAAAGAAAGTAAAATCAGCACGGAGCCTTACACATGATCCTTCTCTTAGCAGCCTGTCCCACCTGTAGATTGCATGTCAAAAAAAAAGAACTTTGGCTGGATACTGTTTAGATACTGACGCAGGTAGAAAGAAATATTTGGATTTCAAAAAGTACAACTTTCCTGTGCTTCCTAATTTCTAAACACTATCATCTGTACTAATTACAATTTTTTTATAGATCATCTACACTTTATGATGTCTCCTGCATTGTTTCTTGGCAACTAGATTAATAAGAACAGAGGGTATGAGGAAGCAGAGATATTTTCTTTCTGGCACTTGTGAATGAACTTTTCCTAGGACACAGTTGCTTTCTTTCAAGACTTTTAAATCCTTTCCTGGGGAGACAGGACACTGTTCATGTTAAAGAAACTTTTTCTCAGAAAACGAATAGTTGCTGTTATATGCTGAATATGTTTGTATGCATAGATACTGTTATTATCTAGAGAGTCATAAGTGTTAGAAAATACAGTTGAAGTTATCAAGCACCCAATACCCAAAGGAATACAAGTCTTTCCCTTTTCTAAGAACTAATGTTAAAATACTGTTAACAGCAAATGTTAGTTATATTTTCATTAATGTAACTTCTTCAGGCTGAGCCTTACAGCTCGCACTCAAAATTAGGACCATATTGTGGTTACAGCTGTTAACTTTTGTATATCATTGTCACCACCACCCTGCAGTACATATAGAATAAGTTTGCAAATTCCCTGAGACACAAATCAGGTTTTGTTGTCTTGCTGTCATTCAGACAAATTAATTAACTGTGATAGTCACAGATTTTTTGAGACAGCTGTTCTTACACTGTTCCATAGGCAGAAGCTGAAATGTTTATTAACAGAATGCTAAAACCAGTAATTATGTAAATTTAATGTTTTTAAAAACCGCAACCCACCTGCAAGATGCCCTGTCACCAGCAGAAGTAGGTTGCTTCTTAAACAAAAGTCTACATACATTTTTCTTTTGTTTTAGAGATTTGTCTCCTGGTCTCAAAGGCTGCAAAACAAGATGGCATGCTGTGACACAGCATGGGAGAAAGAAACATATCAGCAATGAGAAATAAAACAGGTGTGCAGCTTGCTATCTCTGTGAAGACAGTGAACATTCAGGAAGAATACTTTGCACTTGTCATGGGATAGCACTAATTAAATGCAGTATCCCGTGGAACGAGGGGGTCCTAGTGCTCCTTCTCGAGGTTCTTTTAGGTCCCGGTCGGCAGAAACAAACGCAAATGTTGCTCAAACACCAGGTGCAACAGTTTAACAATTAGAACTTGGGAAAACAGAGAGGTTACATGCTAAAATAGATCCCGACGCGCCTACAAAATACCCGCGAGGCACGAGGCGGGGGGGTAAACACGCTTCTTCCCGAACCCGAGGTGGGGGGAAGAAGGAAAAAACCGACTTAGCCAGGAATAGGGAAATAGGGAGAGAGAGACAGAGAAGGGGATCAGCCTTGCCGCTTCTCTGTGGCCGTTGCTATGTTTCGCTGCCTGCTGCTGTGCACGTGGCTGGGCTCTTCACAGCCACGGCGGGAGACGACGGAGNTCCCTGGCTCCTGGGGCCACGTGGGGTGCCCCCGCCCCCTCAACTCCTACCGGACCTTGGACGGTAGGGGGAGGAGAGAGCCCAGGGGTTGGACCAATTCTAGGGTATTTGTCACCCCATACCGGGACAGCACTGACCTTCTCCAATTGTTTCAGGAAAGCCTCGAGAATTTTTTTTTAAAGTCTTTTCTTTGCCATCTTTTTTCACGTCCATCAGTAGAGGAGCTTCCAGTAGTATTGTATCAGCACATGTCAGATCAGATTCCATATAGCAAAGCTATAGACATCAGAGAAAAAAAACATTTAATATAATCAGACATCACTGCTGGTGTTTGGATCAGATTCACTAGTTTCTTCCGTGCTGTTCTTCTGCACTTTATCCAGTTTAATCCAGAACTGTCATCCAAAATGGACTTCAAATATTAGCATTTCCTAACTAAAGCATGTTGCATGAGAGGTCATTGTAAAGACATCTTCCTAATTTTTTTTTTTCTATGAATTTACCCTGAATATATAATTTTAAAATATTTTCATTGAGATATACAAATGTTGGCAAAGAAAATAGGAACTTTTAGCTATAATAGTATACCAGTAATGTGAAATATTAGAGCTCTGAAATTTCCTTCCCCAGGAATGTGTGTGTGCATTTAAATGAATTTAAATACACTTAAGTAGCATTTCATTGATGGGCAAGTAAAACCACAGACATTCTAAAAACAATTTTTAATGACATTAAAATGAGTTTAAATACATTTAATGGGCAAACTGAGGAAAAAAAATTTAAAATGAGTCCACTGTGTTTACAATATTAAAGACTAACCTGTAAAAATGATTAACATTTCATCATACAGCAGTCAGAGAAAGGAGAGTGAAACTGTATTAAAAAATCCCAGACTAACATATTTTTTTAAAGCACATCATAAAAACCTTTTAAAAAATCCAAGGAGGGGAGGGAAGCTTGAGAATTTCTCGACTGGAACAGCTCTGTTAGCCAAAGCATGACAGGCAAAAAAATAACTTATGACACCTCTAGATGATAGACCCAGAAAATATTTGTTCTCATGAAAATTAAATAACTGATAAAAGACATCAAGACATGGGAGAAATCATTGGCAATCAAAGCCAAGTGCAAAATGATGGACACTTTTGCTCTCCTGCAACCCATTTCACCCTGTATGTCTGTGAAATCATATGGACAAAGTCTAAGTTTCTTATTTGTTGTGGTAAAAATAACAACAAAACATTAAGATATTTCTAAAATGTCACATGGAACCTTGAGGGTCTTTTGAGTAAAACTCATGTCAAAAGCATGGAGTCCCTGTCATATTTCATCCTATGTGTTCACCTGAAGAGCTTTCAAGCTGTTTCAGAACACATAATTACTGTCTGCGTCTTAGATCAGAAAGTTTCTAAGTTAATCTACTACTTATTGCTTCATTCATAACACGTCATAATTACAAAAATTAACACCTGCATTTATGCTGGTAAGAATCTAAGCCACAGCTTCTCATTCCTCATTAGAAGAGGAAAGTAATATATCAGTCCTGACAAATCTCTCGATTTTTAAATGCAAATTAAAAAAAATTTTGTTGATTTTATAATTTTGTCTTCTTTCAACACACTGTCTCATCACTTAAAGACAACACTTACTGAGTGGTCAGGCATTGGAATGAGCTGCCCAGGGAGATGGTTGAGACACCAACACTAGATGTGTTTAAAGGTTGTTTGGACCTGTTGCTTGGGGATGTGGTTTAGAGTGAACCTTGTAGAGCAGGGTTATTGGTTGGACTTGATGATCCCAAGAGTCTTCTCCAATGTGAATGCTTTTATAATTCTGTGATTCTGCATAATGTATTTTCTTCATTAAGTAAATCACTGCTATAGTCCTGAAACTTACTTCCTATACACATTCATACTGTCAGATCTAGCTAAGGAAGTTACAAGCGATGTGGGATCATAGGACAATTAGGAAATAACATTTTTTTTAAAAGAAAAAACAAACCACATTTGCTTCCTTATGCCAAATTTTAGTGAGTTGTTTGTTGACATAGCTTCCTAAAGCATATCCCTACTTTAGAAATTATCCGAATTTCTCAGTTCAACAGAAGAAACTTCTTTATCACTTCTGAGATTTACATGAACAATTCAACTGATCTCTTTTAAAGTGATTTTATTAGAGGTCCTAGTTCCTGCATTGTAATTCTAAGAGGTGAAAGCTCTTGCCCATAGTTCTTGGCATTACCTGCTTCTACCATTACTGTGCGGTTGCAGTATTGCTGTCTGTAACCCTTACACTTTTCACAAGCAGTCAGAGAACTGGACATGGGCAAATTGAAGTTTATAAAATAATAAATACAAGCAGCATCATACTGACAGCCTGTCTCATAGCAGAAGAGCAGTTAGTTCTAGTGGTTTGAAGAGACAAAAGTGAAATTCAGAGACAGACTGTACTTGTGATACAAAGAAGGAGAAAAAAAAGTAACAGAAACCCAAAGATTATCCTGATCCAAAGATGTCTCACTCTAGTGAGTGCAAATGCCACTTTGCCACACATCAACAGTGTGTAAGGAATCACACAGAAAGAAGGCAATATCTTGTGGTTATTTTGTTGTCATTCTTTTCTCAGCCCAATAGCCAGTAAAATGTGATTGCATATCTGAATAAAAAAAAAAGTTTCAGTGCCTTTCACTATTTTCTGCTCTAATAATCCCTATTTCAGTGACATATGAAAGAATAGGTAGAAAAATGCAAACTCTTGTAACTTGACATTGACTTCATTAGGTAAAATGAAAAGGTTCCAGGCTAAATTGTATTGCAGCTTTTACGTTATTTCTAAGTCAGAAGCATTCTGCATGTGTCCAGCTATCTTGCTAAATCTCAGCCTCAACTGTGGCAATAAGAATGTACTTTAACTGCAGGATGTAGTGCCCTGTACAAAATATTTGCATTCAGATGAAGTTACTATACGCACGTAGTATATAGTGGGCCTGCTTTCATGGCACAAGAGAATTTCTGGGAGTTTAATACCTAACAAGTTTATCTGATAAAAGATAGAGTAATAGCAATTGTACAATTGTACATGTTGCGCTATGTAGGAGCAGAGTACATATGGTTATGCAGGAGCAGGTTAGTAGAAATCAGTCAATGCTGTTATGTATTTGGGTGGTTAATATAGAGTTGAGCATACCCCAGTTTCCTGTCTGCCTAACTCAAGAATGATGCTATAAATGCCAACAAGGGAAATCATTATTTAGAATATAAACAGGGAAAATATATGTAGAATAAAATGCAGACATGTCAAATTTAGGCCACATATAAAAAACTATTTCCTGATCTTGAGTATCCTTTAGAATGTTTGAGTTTGGGTTTTGTGTTGTTTGTGTGCTTTGTTGTTTTTTTTATATTTGGTGAGTTGGGATTTTGGGAAGATTTGGGGTTTGCTTTGGAGTTGTTTTTTGTTTGTTTGGGTTTTGTTAGTTCTTGTTTTTTGTGTGGTTTCTTTTTTTCTTTTCCCTAAGGAAAGCAGTAGGAAATCTGGTAGTGGGACTATTAAAATGTAAAAGGACAACATATGGAAAAAAAGTCTAAGATAGATTCCTTCGCTGTGAATGAGAAAAATAAATGGATCTGAGTGGGAAAGTTGGTTTAGCCACTGATTTTTTTTTTCCTTTTCATCTTCACATTCCACAACTTTTTCTAAAGAAAACAACACAACTGGGATTACAGAAGTGGAAGTTACCATGTACAGAGCCTGTTACAGGCATAGCACATGGTCTGTGGCACCAAGTAATTCAGTTCCTCAGCAAAGGAAATCAGTCTGTCCTTGTAAAATTTTGAGATCTGTTAATTAATTACAGTGAAAATAATAAATTTAGCAGTTTGAAAAATTGTGGAAGCAACTACTGATTGGTAGAGATGTTACATGGAGGTAATCTCTACTACTCTCTTGCTACTCTCAAACAATCCTCATTTAATCCTCCTGTTTTAACTCAATGTGGAGAATTCTGTCAAGTTGATTAGAATGAAGCTTCCTGGAATTTGTGAAGGATGTTTTAAAAAGTTGTTTTAAAGTGATGTTGTGTGCTCATTCCTGTAGCTGCAAGATGACAGATTTGGATTGCTTCCTCATGTCTGCTGTGCCCATAAAATACAATAAATCTGGAAATAAAAATAAGTAAATATATTTGGGGTGTCAGAAGTTGAACAATGTCCTTTACTGTGAGTTATATTATTTTGCAAGACATACGTAAAAAAAAAAAAAAAAAGTGAAAAAGATAGATTCTTCATTAAGAACATCCTTTTTCTGAGGAAGGTGGATATTTAAATATTAATGTGAGTCTCCTGTCTACTGATCTGTCTCCTTGTTCATCCTTGTCTTTGGTCAGAAAAGGTCAAAAAATTGTGATAAAAAACTCTTCTACATATTGTGCACATCTAACATTGGTTGCTATAGCAAAAGGTAATTATGATTTTGTATGACAGCTTATAGGGGCAAAATTAACAAGAAATACTTTTTTTTTTCCCAGTGTCCTATAGCTAGCTATAGTTAATTCACCAATAATAGCAGAATATCAAGAGTTCAATGTTCCTCTTTAGGTTTACCCATTCGGCACTACTCAAATTGCGGAGATAACTCCACAAAAGTATAGAACACATGTTCCCTATACTACTCCTTCCTCCCCAGAGGAATGACTCCTCACACTTTTAGAATCATAGAATCATAGATCTGTTGAATTTGGAAGAGACCTTTGAGACCAAGTCCAACCACTAACCAAGAGTTCGCAATCCCACCACTATTGCTAAGTCTTCTTTGTGCAGACACTTTGGGAAACTATTGAATGCCTTTCTAAAGCTTAGGTAGATAGCATCAACAGTGCTTCTATTCCAGTGTGCATTTCCTGCCATGGGAGACAGCTCTCCTCAAAATTCAATGTGAGTCCTTCCCACAGGATGCAGTTCTTCACAAGCTGCTTCAAAAGGGGTCCCTTCCACAGGGTGCAGTCATTTGGGAACAGAGTGTTCCAGCATGGATCCCCCACGGGGTCATATGTCCTGATAGTAAACTTGCTCCGGTTTGAAGTCCTCTCTGCATAGGTCCACAGGTCCTGTAAGGAACCTGTTCCAGCATGAGCTTCCCACAAGATCAGAAACTCCTTTGGACACATTCACCTGCTTCAGCCTGGAGTCCTCCATAGGCAGGAGGTAGATACCTGTTCCATCTTTACCTCCATGGACTGCAGAGCAACAGCCTGCTTCACCACAGTCTGCACCACAGACTGCAGGGGAATCTTTATTACAGTGCCTGTGGTGTCTCCTACTCCTTCACAAACCTTGGTGTCTGCAGAATTAATTCTTTCACATATTCTTTCTCCTTTTTGTGACTGCAGTTACACAGGTGGGGGGTTAACCCCTTCTTAAATGTTCTTACAGAGGCACTGCTGCCCCCACTGTTGGGATTGTTTTTCTTCAGCAGTAAGTCAGTCTTGGCTCTATCAGATATGGGGGAAGCTTCTGTTATTTTCACATAGAAGTTACCCCTGTAGATCTTACATTACCAAAACTTTGCAACATAAATCTACTACATATCCACATGAAATGTTGTTAGGTCAGGCTTTTGACATAGTAAGGGGTCAGATCAGTAAGAAACAGTGTAGTGTGCATCTAAAAGAGCAGTTGTCAAGATAAAGGAGCAGACAATCATCAAATCTTTCTCTTTATATATATATATATGAAAATAAAGAAAAGATTATATAGCACTGGTGGAATATTTTTAGAAAGAAAGGCAAACTTACACATATTCAAGTTTAGGGACCATCTCTTTCCAAGAGATAGGAGCAGTAACACTGAAACCATTCTGAACTCAACTTCTATAAAGGTTAAAGCACATATTTGCTAAGTTGAAATAAGTTAAAGAACAAACAAAGCATCTAAAGACACAGATGTCTCAAAAGGAAGTAAACAGATCAGTTTCAATTACTATTTAGATTAGGTTTAAAGTTTTCTTTAACTTCTGTGGCTCAGATCTTAGACTGGAGTGTAATCCTTAACTGAGAATCCTCATTGTCACAAGAGCCTCACATTCTCCTATGAAACACAAGGGTTTTTTACTTTGTTTCTTTTTTTTTCTTTTTTTTTTTTTTTTAATCATAAGTCTTTCTTTGGCATTCGCTCAAGTTCATGACTTTTTCCTGTTCATTTACCTCTTCCTCATTGAAGTGTTTCTTAGGGTATGATTTCAGATTATGCTGAATCAGATCTAACTGCTGTCTCTTAGGGTATGATTTCAGATTATGCTGAATCAGATCTAACTGCTGTCTGTGATAAAAGAAATTAAGTTTTCCTTTTTAATCTGACCTGGATCAATGTGTTTCTGTCCCTCCTCACATTGGATTCAATATTTGTGCAGCTGCAAGAGTGGCTGGCTCAGCTAGTTGCTCTCAAAAAATCACTGTATTATTTTTTAACAGGATCTCCCAGCTCACTAGCTCATCATGCAGCTGCATTAATCTCTAGGCCTGACCAAAGCAGCAGGGAAAAGTGTGTGTCTGGAGTGGAGGCAATATTTGATGACTGCATGAAACATAACATGAAACTTTACCCCTGTATCTTAAGTTGATCTTACAGGAGTTATGACTTGCTTGCTTCTCAGCCTACAGCTTAGAAAATGCCTATATTACTGGCAACAACACTTTTAAGGCTCTCAGATACCTAGATGAGCTAAAATACAAGGTTACTGATCCCTAAATTAGGAAATAATTATCTTTCTCTTGTTTTTCCAGTCATTCAGCTCTCTTATAGTCCCAGAGGGTGCTCCAAAGTCTTGCCAGAGCCAGTCCAAAGTATTCAGAAGACTATGTTGTGAAATGGTTGAATTCACAGTCTGGCCAAGCTTAATTTGTGAAAAATCCTTTTCTTTTTCATTACTAAGTTAAGTTACATTAGAGAAGAGTCTTAGGAACATCAAAGGTTTCACTTGAGGGAAGCAGCGAAGGAACTCACAGAGACAGCTGCTACTTTTATCAGAAAGTTGTTGCTCGTTGACTTCTTGACACTAGTTCCTGCCTTCAGATGTTTGAATGACAAGTGGTGCTTTAAAATGGCATAACAGAAACATCTAAATAAACTGCCCCATGGTTTCCAAAACATCTGCCATGGTGGCCAAAATGGCTCTTGAAATTTAACTTCAGCTCACACATGGTTTCATCTGTCCCTTAAGCTGTATTTTGGGACTAAAAAAAAAATTAATTAAAATTTACTCTCCTCTTCTCCCAGAGCTTCAGACTATGTATTTTACACAGTCTTTGTAAAAATTTCTCTAGAAGAGCCATGGCTGTGGCTAGTTAAATGCAGAATTCCCAGTACAATAGCAGACACTCTTGAAGGCCTTGTGCTTTCATAGTTCAAGGGGATAGAATATTGTCCTTGACTTGGCATATAGTTTACTACAAAGACTCGCCGTATGAATGTCAGATGTGCAAGTAAGACAAAGGGCCATGTGAGTTCAATAGATTGTACTTGTCCAAATTCAGTAGTTTATCTAGGAACCTAGGAGTCAGCTAGTGTACAATATAAAGTATAGAGCACAGGACAAGGGAGAAATCAAGCCAAACAATGTACAGAAAGTGCAAAACCACTCCTTTGTTCTTCTTTTTAAGAATGCGGTTTAATTTGACTCATATAAATTAAAAACATCATTGGCTACCCAACTGTGTCTGTAAAACGTTGCAGGTGGTTGAAATATTTTTGCTCACTAAAGCAAGTTGAAATATAAATTTGAAGATAAATGCCTTGCTTGGTACAAAGCTTTAACACTTTGGCAGCTCTTTAGCTTTTCAGAGTCCTGCAAAAACATTGACACAGGAGTATTGACTCCTGTGAAGCAGGCAAATATTATTACCTTCCTTTTATACGTGTGCAACTTGTGAGACAGAGGCTGCAGCTCGCCCAGGCCCAAGACCACACAGCAAGCTGGTTGGAACAGGCAGTGCTAGGAATCTAGTATTCCTGGATCCCAGCCTAGTGCACAGTCCGCTAGACACCCTGTCTGAAACCCTTTCCTAGTGCTGCATGAAGTTACCCAGGTTCTGACTTATTAATATCTGGCTGTGAAAAACTTACTCTTTTTGTGAGTGTTTATGGGATTTCACCAGGGAAAAGCTTCACTACTGGTATTGGAAAATACAGACTACTCTAGAAAAAATATGGGGGAAGGGAAAGAAACATTTGGTCTAAAATGATAAACTACTGTCCTGCAACCAGACATTAAGTAAATAAGAAATAAAAGTTCCAGTCAAAACTTTTCTTTAGTGTTACTGACTCCAGAAGAAATTGTGAGGAAGTTATTTTACTGTCATCACCTGTAAACACAGATTTACAAATTTCTTTACAAGATAATGAAATCACAGTCTCAACTCATCTAAAAGTTCGGTTAAGGAAACAGAGGTACTAAACATTGTTTGCAATTGATAAACGGCTTTGTTGCTGCCTCTGCAAAAAGCATCTGCAGCCTGAGGAATACGGACAAACCACATCTCCATGTGGGAGACAAGGAATTGCATAGCTGCTTAACAGCAACACAGCCATGTGACTAGAAGATGTCTATACCTGTGCCATAGGTACAGGGGGAAAAAAAGGGAAAAAAATACTTGAGTCTCATTATCTTGCTCAGTAAATTAATATCTGTAATTAGAAGAAATGCTACAGGCATGGAAACATTATGGAAGAAATCCATTGATAGGGAAAGTTTGGCAAATGTAATTTTTTGAAACTGGAATTTGGCTATCAGAGCATGAAGGAGTGCTTAAATGAAGGAGCTGCTGGAGCTCCAGTTACAGGACAGATTTCTTACTTTATGGTAGTGGGCCATCCAGAACCTTCTAGCAATTATGTTAGGGCGTGATTCTTGCAGCAACTCAGTAAGCAATGCTGCTTTATGAATATTTAATATGGATTCTACTGCCACTTTTCAGCTTTACAATAATTGCTCCCTATAACCAAGTTCTGGCTGATCCTGAGAGAATACTGCCGGGCATCACTGTGAATCCTATATCTGATAAATGGCCAACCCCACATGATGTTCTAATCCAGTTTTGAGAGATTTGCCTTTGAAATAAGAACCCTTGTTTGCTGCAGTTCTGGTCTCACAGGTGTTTGCTGCCAGGGCCAGCCCAAGAAAGCAGGCATATGTGGGAAAGCTTCCTGGGACATGAGGAGCAGATAAATAGCATCCAAGGTGAAGAAAAGCACAATTCTTCATTAAGTTAGGAAGAAAAGTAGGACCCACCATGCAGCCTGTAACTCTTTTTTGAAACACTTCTCTGGGCAGATAGCATTTCTTACAACTCTTCTAAAAAGATTTAATAAACAGTGCTTTGATATGTTGGCACCTACCTCCAGATGATGCAGATAGTGCTACATAGCCTGCAGTGTGATAGTAAAGACCTAGATCTGAATTCCTGCCTCAGTAATATGCTGTAAACTCTGGTGAACTTGTTCTTCTCTTTTCATCTGAGTCTGTCCTACTCTTCCTCATTTCTCTTGTATCTTATTTTCTATGAGATGATATTCACTATTACTCTACACTGTGGTTCTATCTACATAATAATCTTGCGTAAGTTTGGGGCATTGGCCTGTGACTGTCCATACACTGGTGTGCTCCCTCACTAATTTTTAACTTCTAAGTACTATTGCAGTCACTTACAGGCATGGTTCAAGGAATCATACAGGCAAGAATGCTTTCCAAAAGGCAGTAGAAGATAGGAAGGGACAGAGAGCATGTCTAACTGTGTGCCTATCAGTCATGGGGTTATTTCTTAATATAGGTAATGTGTGTAATTGATATTTTCCCTGCATCCTTTATCCTTTCTTTGGTCTCAAAGAAGAAGAGCAAATCTCAGCAAAGGCTTTGTTTCAGCAAGATTTTTTAATATTTGTGTCTGAGGTTATTCAGAATTTTTATTGTTTTGTTTTTATATAAATTATTTACTGCTGATATAATTTTATAAGTTAGAGGACTCAAAGATTTAGGCTTTGAGAAACAAAAGATGATGCAGCCTGTGATGTGCCTTAGGCCCTGCAGGAGTTAGATTCAGAGATTAGTGCCAGTCCTGAAAAAGATATAGTTCTGTATAATTGAGCATTATCATTTGGTAGAGAGATCTCACGTCCTTGAGAAATGAAAATATTTCACCTTGCTTATTATACATTTTCATTTTCCTTGAGCCATAAATATGATATTGAAGATGATGTAACCTTATCAGTGGGTTACAAATCATTTAAATAATATGTCTTCAATAACATCAAGAACCTTGAGGATCAAGGCTAAAATGCTATACTCCTTAGGAACAGCTGGTCTTTTAATTTGTCTAAAAATGTAATCAAAGGAGTCAAAACTTGAGTTAACTTCACTGATATTGAGTAGGAGAAAGATCAGGAAGCTTCCTAAAATTAATACAAATTTATTTAAAATATCATCTGGGGACGACAGTTCTTTCTTCAGAAGTAAGGAGAGGCAGAGTGACTTAACTTGGCTTTGAGCTGCAGGTCAACATTAACATAACAAGGGAGCAGTCGTGTTTGTTACAGTCATATAGAAGTGGTGTTTCAAGAGTGGTAACAAACATTCAAAGACTTGTGTGCTGTCCAATTGTCAATTACACAAGTGTAATTTTATTAACATTATACACATCAAGCTCCTCCATTTTAGAAAAGTCAGTAACTTAGATATTTCTTTTTAATTCCCCATATCTGAGCCAGCATATCCCTTTTCTGCAGTGGGCTGTGAATATTTGATTTCTATGCTTCTTTGATTCATAAGAATAGTGGTGAGAGTCAAAGAAAGGAAACTCACATCATCTATTGTTCTTTTTTCTGTGTAGTCATGCTGCAAACAACTGGGAGCTCGAACTATATATATGAAAATATTCTGCTACCAAAAAAAAAAAAAATAAAATAAAATAAAAGAGTTTCACCAAATGCCACATTCAAACAAAGGTCTCTCTGACAATTTATCTAGTAAAGGGGCAATGGCATTTGCAGGCATAAACAACACTCAGAAGCATTTAAGAAAACAATTTTTTTAAGCCATGCATATATTGCTGACTTTTCAGAAAGGTTAGAGCTTCCTGAGATTCAGAATGAAAAACTGATGTGACCTACATGAAAGAATCACTGATTTCTTAATTAAACCAAGATGTAACTGTACACTCAGTTAACAGCTGCCAAAGAAATTATGCAATAAATCTTCTGACTGTCTTCCAAGAATGTGGAGAAGCAGGCAGTGAGGAAGAGGATGGTGTGAGGAAGAACAAGATGGAAATGTACTATGTTATCCTCTTTAACATCCTCTTGCAGAGGGTGTGAGGCTTCCAACACATGAGCCAAACAACTAGAATGATCACATCTGTAACACTAGGCTGGAGGAAAAGCCCAAATGTTTTAACAGCTGCTTTTTTCTTTCCCCCATCCCCTCCTTTTTTTTTTTTTTTTTTTTTTTTTTTCTTTTCTTCCTTTACCTACTTTACTTCAGGATCTCATTTCTTTCTGAAGGGGTGAGCTCACTGTCTGCCAGGAGCCCAGCAGGGAATGTTTACTCTGAGACACACAGAGATGTTTCCCTTTCCTCTCAAGTAATTTTTTTTTCTTTCTTTTTTTTTCCTTATGGAGGAAGGGTGGAGAATCCTCCCCAGAAAGGTTCTCTTAAAACAAACAGACCTTACTAAAACCATGTTAATTTCAATATTATTTTCTGTCTTATGAAAAAGCTGTATGAAAAATAAATCGAAGGAAACCACATTACAGGTCACTGCTGCATAGCTCTCTTCTCTGTCTGCTGGACCGTTTTTTGCAAAATTCTTGTCATTTGCAGTGACTCAGGCAAGGGCTGTGGATTTCCTGTGATTTCAGCCTTTGCTTGCTCTCCACTAGAACAGCTGTACCACTGCCAGTCTCTGGAAGAGCCAGCCAAAGCTGCTCTGAGCTGTAATTTGCACCAGTACAGCTTATTCCAGATCCATGTAGATTTCTATTATTAAAACTGGTTTGCTCAATAAATACTAGATGCAGCTGGACTTATGGAGAATTTACTGAATAGACAAACTCTCCTATGCCAAATTCTAAAATACTGAGCATAGTTTGTCAGAGATAATATGCAACCACAAAGACCCAGACAATGTTTCTATTTTCTGAGAGATTTCAAGCTGGTGGATATAGAGACAGCTTACAGAGAGCAACCAGGTTCAAGTCTTTGATGATAAAGGAACTGTATCTTTCCCATCTTACCCAAGCTTCCACACATGTCCACTGTTCATAGTCATATGGAAGAACAAAAATGCCTTTTTTTAATGACAAAAATAAAATTGTCAACTTAATAAAGTTACCCAAAATTGCATGCTAGGAGTAAAACAAACAAACAGAAAACGAACAAAAATTAAAGGAAACTAAAACACCAAGGAAACTTGGCTGACAGTAAGATATATTAGTGTAGTGATTATTCCAATGCAATTTTGTCTTGTTGCTTTGAGACACATAGTTTCATGTTCATGTGTGGTCCCAGCATTCAGGGTGTGGTCAGATCTTAAGCTCTGAAAAGGGATTCTGGAACAGTCTTTCTAATTTTGTTAAGCAGTCAGTGTTTTATACCACAAGAAATATTATGAACTCCTGGTATTTACCACTGTCAGTGTCTGCCAGTTCTCTAGCTAGTCTTCAGTATGGAACAGTTTTGTTTGTAATGCTCTACTTGTTAGGAATGAAGTCAAATCTTTTCCTGGTTTATTGAATGATAGGTCTCTGATGAGAAGTTTTTTTGCCCCTGTCTCCAGTTGAGAATATGGAGAGAAATATTTTCTTTTTATTCCCTGGTATCACTTAAAGTCTAAACTATCCTTACAAAATGTGTTTTGGTTTAGTCATTTGCTTACAAAGACCCATTTGCTTGACTTCACTGGATGGAATTTGAGAAATGGTAATCCAAGTAATCTTGTGACGTGCTTCTTAGAGGTTACTACCAAAAGGACAGAGGGAACAAAAGGGACACTAGTTATTTGACAACTGCACCAACTTCCTCAATTCCACATGCTCTACAAAGTGTTGGCTTTGATCTAAACAGCTCTTAGATGTTGCCAGCCATGAGTTTGGAGAGGTGTCCATTCATCCCATGTAGTGGATTCTCATCACATGCAGTGTTAGTTTAGCTTTCTCTTCGTTAGGTGCTCTGTTACAGACCTAATTTGTTGCTTGTAGGTTGTCGGTACAGCCAGACTTAAATCCACGCATCTCTCACATGTCTTGCCCCTTGCATTACCTCTATGCTGACTTGTAAGTGTCCTTCTTCTATCCAAATTATGAGTGGGAAACTGTGTAACTATTTTAAAACTCTCATCTGAAAACCGAGCCTAACAAATCCTAGAGAATACACAGAGGAAGAGGTGGGGCTGCTACTTTGGATGGTAACATTGGGGCTAGAATCATAGAATCATGTGAGCTGAAAGGGAGCTCAGGAGATTCTACAGTATCAACCCCTGAGCAGTGCCATTTGTAACCAGTTGAACTATTGGCAGTCACCCTTAGAGCCCAAATGACACATTCAGCTTTTCCTTCCCTTGTAATCTGCCCATCTAGACCCTGTTTCCCTAATTTGGCTACAAAGATACCATGTCAGGACTTCTCACTGCCTTGGCTACTGTCAAGGTAAATTATAAGGTTATCTCAGCCACTGAAGTGTACCTTTAAGCTGTAGCTTATCAAATGCTCTAAGTTAATATAAACTAGCACTGGTACTTGAGCAAAGCCTCAAAATAATCAGTTTTATGTTTCTCTTCCCAGCCTTCTCACACAATCTGAGCTCTTAGCCAGTGAGAGCTCTTTAAAGACAGACTTCCAGAAGCTCTGGGCCTTCATTCCACTCTTAAGATTATACCCACGCTGACTTTCTCAGCAGGGAGAGGCAAGGACTTGTAATGTTGTCCATCAACAAAGTCAGGTAGGCAAGCAGTGCACCAGGGCTGAGTTCCAGCCAGGAGATGGAGTCAGGAGACAAGCATCCCTCCAAGGGGTTTGTCTAGTTCTGGTCCACTCAATTCAAGAGAGATATTGAGGTACTGGAACGTGTCCAGAAAAGGGCAACGAAGCTGATGAGGGGCCTGGAGCACAGCCCTTTGAGGAGAGGATGAGGGAGCTGGGGTTGTTTAGCCTGGAGAGGAGGTGGCTCAGGGCTGACCTCATTGCTGTCTACAACTACCTGAAGGGAGGTTGTAGCCAGGTGTGAGTTGGTCTCTTCTTCCAGGCAACCAGCAACAGAATGAGGGGACACAGTCTCAAGTTCTGCCAGGGGAGGTATAGGCTGGATATTAGTTCTTCCCAGAGAGAGTGATTTGCCATTGGAATGGGCTGCCCAGGGAGGTGGTGGAGTCACCATCCCTGGAGGTATTCAAGAAAAGACTGGATGGAGCACTTAGTGCCATTGCATAGGGCTGGGCAATAGGTTGGACTGGATGATCCTGGAGGTCTCTAAAACCTAGCTTATACTATTCTATTCTATCTCAGAAAGCAGATGTCTGCTTGCCTACCTACCTACAACAAGTGCTTAGGCCCATCTGGGAGGCAAGGCTGGAGATGAGATCAAGAAATAGGGATTCCTCAGATGGGTGATCAAGGCCAGGCTGACCAGCAGGTTCACTGGGAGCAGTCAGCACAATTTTACCAAAGGAAAGTCATGCTTAACCAACTTGATAGCCTTTTATGAGAATGTGACCAGGTGGATAGATGATGGTAGAGTAGTGCATGTGGCTAATCTTGATCTCAGGAAATAATTTGACACTGTCTCCCACAGCAACCTTGCAGTTAAACTGACGAAGTGTGGTGCAAATGGATACTGAGAGAACTGGCAGATGAGGTTGCTAAACCCCTCTCTATTATATTCCAAAAGTCCTGGCAGCCTGGTGAAGTCCCCACTGACTGGAAAAGGGGAAACATAACTCCCATTTTCAAAAAGGGTAGGAAGGAAGAGCCAGGGAACTACAGGCCAGTCAGTCTCACCTCTGTGCCTGGTAAGGTCATGGAGCAGATACTCCTGGAGGCACTACTGAGATAGGAGAAAAGTGAAGAGGTGTTTGGGTCCAATCAGCATGGCTTCACCAAGGGCAGATTCTGCCTGACAAAGCTGGTGGCCTTCTATGAACAGGTCACAACATTAATAGATGAGGGATGAGCAACTAATGTCATTTACCTGTACCTGAGCAAAGCCTTTGACACTGTCCCGCACCACATCCTGGTCTCCAAGCTGGTGAAACATGGGTTTGATG
>VWZI01014480.1:38782-62690 GCA_013396835.1 Psilopogon haemacephalus
CTTATCTCTTCACTTGATGATGCTGCAGATAAGCTGAAGATCAGGGAGATTAGTAATAGGAGCAGAAATTAGTCATTTTAGTGATTTAACTGTGAATTCAGCCAGCAAGACCAAGAGACAAAGGAAAAAAGCTGCTGGAGCCAGCACAGACCCAAGCCAGACTGGCTCCCAAAGCACACTGGCTATCTGGATGGTTTTTTTCTCAAAACAATTTTTTTTCTCTGTGAAACTTGGTGAAGTGACACCGTGTTGTTTAACTCTCTCTCAGCCAATAGTCTAATTTCTCACTCAAATTCTCCAATTAGCTCAAACCAACACAGGCCAGCAGGTCGACGGAGGTGATTCTCCCCCTCTCTACTCTGCTCTCGTCAGACCCCACCTGAAGTACTGCATCCAGTTCTGGAGCCCATATTACAAGAGGGATGTGGACATGCTGGAGCGTGTCCAGAGAAGGGCCACGAGGATGATCAGAGGGCTGCAGCACCTCTCCCATGAGGAGGGACTGAAAAAGTTGCAGCTGTTCATTCTGGAGAAGAGGAGGCTCCAAGGTGACCTTCTTGTGGCCTTCCAGTACCTGAAGGGGGCCTACAGAAAAGCTGGGAAGGGACTTTTTAGGCTATTAGGTAGTGATAGGACTAAGGGGAATGGAGCAAAGTTGGAGATGGGGAGATTCAGATTGGATGTGAGGAGGAAGTTCTTCAGCATGAGAGTGGTGAGGCCCTGGAAATGGTTGCCCAGGGGGGTGGTTGGGGCCACTACACTGAAGATGTTAAAGGCCAGGCTGGATGAGGCTCTGTCCAGCCTGATCTAGGGGAGGGTGTCCCTGCCCATGGCAGCGGGGGTTGGAGCTAGATGATCCTTGTGGTCTCTTCCAACCATGACTGATTCTATGATTCTTCATTCTTCCGTAATGATAAAGAGTACAGTTGCCACTTGTAATTAAGCTGGATAAGGCATTCAGCTTGTAAGGAGAATAACCTTAAGCTATTCAACTTGTAAGAAGAAGCCTTGTTAAAGTCATTGCATTTTTAGTAAAACATTGAAAATGTTTAAAATGTCACTGAGAAGTAAGAGACTTTTTTTCCTTGCATTCTTTTTGTTCAAAATAGATGTGATCATCTTGAAATTAAAGGAATACTTGTAATGTTTGATCATTTTGTTTGCTGTTATGTACAAGTGTTGCTCTGAAGAAAAGACACACTAGTAACAGATAGCAGATAGCTAGATAGGTGTTAGCATTGCCTGCTATAGCTCATAACCTAGGACCTTGAGAGTGTGATATATGTGTGTGCACATGCATACAGAGAAGAGAATTTCAATCCTGAAATATCAAAGCATGGAAAAAAAAGGGGGAAAAAAAAAGACAAATATGTTTCTTTCTTAAAATGTGTTGTATAATTTGTGTTGTATAATTTATAGTTTCATCTCTCACAGTCACTACCTGAAGAACTATGTATGCAAGTGTGCAGAAATGCTGTCAGTAATCACCATTTAGCCTTCCATTTTGATTATTCAAACAAATCTGAAATCAGTTAGATGCTGTTTTTATAGCTCATCATGCTTAATCTGTATCAAAAAGGGAAATTTGGGACTGAATATGTATTAAATTTATTCACTGCTATGGCTGTCCTAGACATAATGGCATAATGGCACACACCAAAGTTTGCAGTGTAGAAGCTGGACCTCTGTGTATTTAACAGTTTGTGACAATACTATGTTTCATGTGACATCAGGTTTCATACATTGCTGTGGAGCCACATAATTTTATTATTTCAGCATCTTTTCATCAAAAAGCCAAAAAAAAAAAAAAAAAAAAAAAANAAAAAAGGTCCTGCAGAAGTATACTACCAAATCTGTATTCCTGAAAACAGTGCCTGTAAACTGTTTAATTATATTGTTCTTTTTAAAATCTTCTTGCCAAGAATTTTTACTGGATTAAGCATTCAACACCAAAAGATTAACGATGCATATCCCTGTAGCTACCACTGCACATATCTCCACATAATCACCAGGATTAGCTT
Organism: Psilopogon haemacephalus; assembly: GCA_013396835.1. NCBI lineage: Eukaryota > Metazoa > Chordata > Aves > Piciformes > Megalaimidae > Psilopogon > Psilopogon haemacephalus. The sequence continues at coordinate 40,804 of VWZI01014480.1, forward strand.
TGTGAGGAAGTAGATCAAAGCTTTATTTCCTTGTGGCTATTCAATAATAAAGGCTAAGAATAAACCAAGCTTTCATCACTTTTGCATCTATCCCTTCACTACCAAATTAAGACTAAATATGAATGTGAATAAAGGTAAAGCAAGTGTAGAAAGATGTGGTACTCTACAACAGCTATAATAATAGGAATTCAGCAATGTAATAAAAAGGAAGCAGAAGGATGGTGAGTTACCTGAACATTTTAAGGGTACATAAAAGACAATTAATATACTGCAGCACCTTTTGAAAGTAACTGAATAAATATTCGCACACTATTTGTGTACAGACACATGAAATGTGTGGCCACGAATTACAAAATCCTGAATTCATTATGATTTGTACTATACCTGATAGAGAGCAAAGTTCTCATTCTAAGCAACAGCACCAGGGAGCTCCGTTGCTAAATGCACAATATGCACATAACAATCCACCTTGGCATATTGCAAAAAGGCAACTGCATGTTTGGTTGCTTTCTGGACAGTTCAGGCCAAATAAAAAGACATGTATTTGTACATAAGATCATTAATATATGTAGTGACGCATGAAAGCAGATATTGTCTCAGGGCTAAACACAAGACATTCAGGGAAGACTGCTAAATATCCCTCCTCTGTCTGCTTGGTTTATCTGAGGGTGAGCCTGCAGTGGGTTTGTGTCAAGTTAGAGGGATGGTAGGACTGTTACAAATACATGTGTGGTACTTGCTCATTTTTAAAAGCCTTGGCTTAGATAAGGCAGTTGTAGCTTATACTGCCAAGTAGCTAAAGAGGTCTATGCACATTCTGCCTTTCTTGTGGTCCGTCTTGCACTCAAAGCTACAGGTGATTGCTGTGCTTCCACTCTCCTTAGTAATCCTTTGGCTGAAAACATTCCTTTTTGTCAGCAAAACCAGCAAAAGTCAAGGCTTCTTGAGACTGAAAAATCATTTATTATTCATTTTGCCCAAAAATACCTGCCTCAGAGAAGTGTTGTGAAGCTCGGTTAAGGGTTACAAAGCATTCTGATGTACCTGAAGCACAATATTGTAGAAAAACATTCTAGCACTTTTTTCTGCTAAGAAGAATCCATTTGAAATTCTTAGTAAAGTAAGTAAGCTATAACACATACACGTTGTTCATTTACTAGAGGAAAATAATTTGCAGTCTACAACTTGAGGATTAGTTTTGCTATTCTGTCACTTAAGTTTGTATACTTTTGTTATCCTTTATCCTAAAAGTCTGTGAGTAGTACCAAAAGACACAATTTTTTTGCAGACTGTAACATTCTTTGCCTGTGAACAAATTGACACACATACGCATATATATATATGTGTTTGTGTATGTGCATGCGCTCTTTGTCCATTGTGTCCTTTGTAATTAAATATTTTTTTCATAAGCTACGCAATGAAAGTATCCTATTTTTTATTTAGTAGGAAGAAATTCCTTCTTATAAAATTGTTTATAGAACTCTAAAATTCATTCTTATAAAATTGTGGGTAAAATTCTATAAAATCTCTGTCAGTGTAAATTTTAAATTATATCCTTCTGTAAATAACAGGATAAACTCCTGCATCAGTTTTCCTACATTTCCTAACATGTTAATCTAAGTTTAATTAAAAGATGAACAGAAACAACATATTGTTTCACTGGTGCTTTATCAGTCTGCATTGACAGTGTATAAGAATTGCTATTTGTTTAACACTGCTCTTCACAAACCATGTCATTTAACTTTGTCTTTCACTCTAAAGACTGTATTTTTTAACTTTTCATTATTACTATTTACTTTTTCTCCTTTTCACAAGGAGTCACATGGAAAAGACAAGGGGGGAGATTCCATTCAGAATCCAGAAGGAAAATGCTCACACTGAGAACAGTTGGGCATAGGAATAACTTCCCAAGAAAACTAGTGGATTCCCCTACACTAGTCAATTTTAATCTTCAGCTAGACAGGATGCTGTGCTGTCTCAGTTAAACTACACTGTCACCCAGCAAGGTTGGGCCATCTGGTCCTTGGCGTCCCTTCCAGCCTGGCATTCTATGATTTTGTGATCCTCAGTTCTGTCTTAAGCATGACTCATTTTCTTAATACACATGTTCTTATGGTTATTACTGTGTCATGTGTTTTTTCCCTTCTTGTTCCTTTGCCTGAATCCAAATGTTGGTGTATAGCTCTTGTATACAGAACTATACAGTAAAAGTGGACCTTCCTAATTTTAGGCTTCCATCTAACCCATTCCTGTCATGGAAGTAACAAGATAGAGACTGCCAGCAAAGCACTGTATTTTCTCTCCAGGGCTCCAGTGAAACATATGGGTTGCAGAGAGCCTCAGGACAGGATTGTGGGAGTCTGCAGCAGCCATCAATATCCCTCTCTTTTCAGCTTTGTGCTGTGCCATCCTAATATGGGGTGTATGGGGAGACATGGGATGTCACAGGGCTCCATTGAATACAGAATGCCTATGCACGTCTTCAACACTAGCAATGCTTTAGCCTTCTGTGTAGGGTTTTTTTCCAGAAGCCTTTGGTTGACTTCAGCATCTGGGCTGTCTTGAAAAATACTCAGGTAAAGAAAACGAAGGAGGAGTTCCAGTCATTTGGAAGCATATATGAACAAGTCTTATCAGGAGTGACTGAGTTGCTTAGCCTGGAAAATAGGAGGATCAAGGAAGACCTTGCTGCTTTCTACAACTACCATTGAAATGAACTGGCTGTTTGTATGTTTTCCCAAGAATTGATAGGCAAGAAGAAAGGCCTCAGATTGCACCAGGATAGATTTAAATTGGATATTAAGAAAAATGTCCTTATCAAAAGGGCTGTAAAGCGCTGGAACAGGCTGCCCAGTGAAGTGATAGAGATACTTAGAAGACATGTATATGTGGTGCTTATGAACCACCAGCGATTTAGTAGTAGACTTGGTAGTGCTGGGTTAATAGTTGGACTTGGCAACCTTAAAGATTACCTTTTTGAACTTAAACAATTCTATGATTCTCTGCACCAGATGTCACATGTCCAGCTTTCAACAGTTCTGTCCTTACAAGTTTATTGTCAGGATGATTTTCATACATCATCATTTGCCTAATCACATATAGGGGAAAAAATAATAATTCCATTTGTAAAATCATTGCTGGAATAATATTTTTTAAAATCAATGAGAATATATCATGTGTCAGATGCTTCATCTGAACCTAGGGACATTTATGAAGTGGCATACAAAACTCAGACAGGGAAGTCAAAGTTATAGTCAGGGCTTCTTCTTAGGCTACTGTTGGATACTTGGATGACGTTTTTTAATGAATATTTCTTTAATTGCTATCTATGATGCCTGGACATTTTAATCAGATGATACAAATATAGATGATATAGATATATGTATAGATATAGATATATAGATGTAGATGTAGATGTAGATAGCGATAGAGATGATAGAGATAGAGATAGAGATAGAGATAGAGATAGAGATAGAGATAGAGATAGAGATAGATAGAGATAGAGATAGAGATAGAGATAGAGATAGAGATAGAGATAGACATATATATAGATGTAGATGTAGATATAGATGTAGATGTAGATATAGATTAGATTAGATTAGATATAGATTTATTTAGTAACTATTCCTTCACAGAGAGGGTCATCAAAGATTGGAATGGACTGCCCAGGACAGTGGTGGAGTTGTCATCCCTGGAGTTGTTTAAGCAACATGTAGACCTGGTGCTTAGAGACATGGTTTAGTGTTGACCCTTCAGTGCTGAGTCTAGGGTTGGATTGCATGATCTTTGCTATTTTCTAATACATAAGTTTGATGTTAGAAGTAGCATTGTAAAAATCTCCAAACTGCATCTGTTCAAGGTTATAAAGACAAGCTATAAAGGAGGCCCACTTAAAAAAATTCAGACTGAATATATCCTGTACATTTAATCTGGGTTTGTCCTGAAGAAAAAATTACCTTTCAGAAATACTATTACATAAGAAACTTTTAAGTGCTTTATTCAGTGTTTATTTTGTTTATTATTTTGTGAAGGATTAAGCTTTTGTGATTGGAATTGCTGACACTAGCTTGCATAGGTAAATTAAAAGAAAACATTTTTTGTCAAGTAAGGAAAATGCTGGTACTTTGTATGTGTATCTTTACAGTTGAAAGATTTCAATACTTCCAAAATACCTAGGGATACAAAAGTCAGATGTAATTTTCACTTCATTCCAATTACAAAGACAATACATTTATTTCTAACAAAGTAAAAGGTCCATTAAACACCAGACAGAGTTTGATACCTAATCAAAATGGTATAGCTAAGTAGAAACAATAAAATAACTGTGAGGATGGCAAATATTTTTTCCATCTTTGGTGCACTGTTCCCAGTCATGTTAAGCATTGTTACATTTTTCCATCTTTTCCACTGTCTTGTATTCTAACTTTGCCTATTCTAAATTAAAATTGAAAATCATTATTTTAATAAAATTAAAGCTACTTAATTTATTTTCAATCCTAAGCAAACTTGATAGTAGGGAGTATTTTTAGGTTCATGAGATTTTTCTGAACAGTGTGAGTGACTGTGAATGAAAAAGATCAAGAAACAAATAATACGTGGAAGAGCAATGTAGAGAAAACTGCTACTGGCATCCTATGCATAACCTGCTGCCACTGTCTGTGGCATAAATTTTATCTTAAAATTGCTCACAAAGTTAACAAACTTGTAACAATTAAGTTCTTGGGACTTGATTATACAAGTTCCTCAGAGTAACACCAGTATATGATTAGATATGACATGCAAGTGGATTTCTTATCTTCACGGAAACACAGGAATTCATAGTAAGAGAGCAGGCCAGACTACTCTGATCCACTGGGACTAGTGAGGCAAAGGATGAACTACAGACATCTATACTTAGGTGAGGTTTGCTGGATATTATTATTCAGCGATGGCTCTAGCACCAGCAAAATCAAGATTAGACTGCTGTAATTTATTGTATCTAAAATCAGAAACCACCATTACTGTGGAAAGAGATTAAAATGAAACTAATTAAAAGACTCAGAGTTAAAAACTTCCAAAGAGCCTATCATCACAGTTCTCCCTCCTCAGTATTGTTCTTGGTCATTACAGACTCCAGTTCAGATAAAGGTGATCACAGACCTCATTAATTCCATTGCTAAATTAATCTTCACTTGTTCTCAAGATCATAATATATGTACATTGCTCATGTGATTTTTATAGCTTTTTAAAGACATCCTGTTGTAGTCATTCTTACCTGCAAGATCAGTTTGATAGTGCAAATGAAAGAAACAGAAAACAGATACATAAAATATCAAGAAGTTTGTTATCTTCACATAAGAAGGAATGCAGAAAGCACTGTAATGACTCCACATAGGATTTGTAGAAATTATCTATTGGAGTAAAATATGATTAAGTAAATTGCTGAATTAGTTCCCCTAAATTTCTCCCTATTCTCTTACTGGCTACCACCACTTGTCATTTTATATTACTTCATGTATTTCCACCTGACTTTAAATGCTAACAAGCAGGTGAAAAAAGGGCATGTTAGCACCATGTGATTATCGAGGTCTTTATGGACTGTGACAAGGTGTACTACATACCATCAGCAATAAAGACCTACAGTCTGAAAACAGATCTACTGTCTGAAATAGATCTCTTATCACTACAGCTCATTTCATATGAGGTGTACAAATAACTCATTTTAAATATCTAACACATCAGACTTTCCTATATTGCTTTCATAGTGTCTGCTCATGTCAATGAACTGTCAGCTTGGGCAATTTGGGTCTGATCTTCAAGGACGAGTATCTGCAATCTATATTGATTCCAGCTGAAGTCCTTTATTTTCACCACTTCTCTTGCAGCTCCATTTGTGCCAGCTAGCAACAATGGCAGTTCTAATGCAGACAAGATGTTTGTCTTTCTATCACCAATGTTTGCTATACAGCAATAAATCTTCACAGTGAAGCAAAGCAGCTGCCAAGAGGGTTTACATTCTAGAGCTGAAGTCACCACTAGCAAGAGTGGAGCTGTGTTCATGCTAGTGTAACGGTGGGAAATCCTGCTAAAAGGTTTGTTGTAGACATGCTTCTCTGTACAGTACCTCTGCTCAGTAGTTCATTCATGAGTGCTCCCCCACCCTCCCCCGGAGAGCCAGTACAGTAGGGTTGTGAGCAGGAAGAGATGGAGACAAGGCTGAGTTTCTTACTTATAAATCAGACTCAGAGTTGGTTTATTGTTGTCATGGCTACAGGCTCCACATGCCTCCAGTCCCTGCTTTATGAAAAGAATGATGCAGTGTCTAGCCTTACAGCTGAATATATAAACCAAATTAGTCTACCATGCCTCTACCTGTTTTGTGGCTCACAATGAAAGAAGTAATATATCATGCAATCAGTCTTGTAGCCGTTATATTCTGTAAACACTAAGTCATTACACTTAGACTTTTTTATTTGCTCTTTAGGGTCCCTTTTCAGCATAATAAGGTGCAGATTCCAGTAAGAAAGCTAATTCAGAAGAGTCCTCTGTGACTTCTCAGAATTTCTGTAGCATGTAAGTTTAAAAGTGCATTTCAAACCCCTTTTTGCATTCCATTCATGCATAATCCCACTTAATAAACAAGAAGAATAAAGACATGATTAATGTCTATTCTGGGGCTGCAGTGGCAGGGTATTCCTAGAATCGAACTATCCCTAACATAAGTAAAGAAGAGTTATATAGTTCCACAGGGAACTCTTAACTTTTTCTGAATAGAGAAAGAGCCTCATATTGCTCCATTTCTACTACAAGATTAAGTAAACTTTTAATGGCATGGGAGTAAAGCACTGAGGGAAAACATGTTCTGTAATACTGCTCTTGTCACTGTCATTTAGAAGAGGGGAAAGGAAAGAAACCTTTAAAAGTGTGGTCTCAGTTGAAAGATAAAAGTATAAGAGAGGAAAAATGACTATCAGAATTAAAATGTGTAAATCTCAGCATATAGCCTGTATCTGCATACCAAAGATTTGGAAGAGAAGGTGGCAACAGGAAAAATAACCAGCATAAGGGGTAAGGAAGGTGCAAACTGACTTTAATTTCCACCTCCTTATACATTTTTCCCCCCTAACTTTTCCAGCAGTTTTGATTCTCTATGGGCTTATTTAGACTGTACATGTCCATAAGTGGTGGTGTATGGTCGCATAGCTCACCATCATTTTACACCCTATCTCTGTTTAGGAAAATAGGCTTTATCCTCACTTATCTCCAAAATTCCATTGAAGAACTCTAGCAGTGCCAGCTGTAAATGACATTTAGAGCCAAGGAATTGTAAAGGGATCCCAGTGTAGATAAAGAACAGGAAAAAAAACAGATCTGAAATATTTCTTTAAAAATAAATAAGGACAGCTTTATTATCTGTCAGGGAAGGAACAATGTAAGAAAGCATAAATTGAACATAGTCCCTCAAATAAAATTCACCTTGGCTACAACAAATTGAATGTTTTGACTCATCAATATATTGCCAGCATTTCATGGTACAAAAAGTCTCCCATGCTATTTCTTGCTGCTGTGGAGAGAACTGAAAATAAGGAAGTGTGTTCAAAATAATGTAACTGTGTGTTGTAGAATATTGTTTTAAGTCTCATCAAGGCTGCAATGTACTCTGCAATCTCTCACTTGAAGGGTTTTAATGACTTGGCCATTTCAGAAAACATTAAGATTGATAAAGCAAAACAAAACTCAGATAATGTTTTTCTTATGATTATAAAACTTTTTCAATTTCATAACAGATTTTTTTTTTCATCCTGAATTCTTGCTTCCTAGTTCTGAAGTGATATGAACAAGTCTGTTTCACTTTTTGTTCACTTTATGAGAGATTTTAGTTACAAAAAATTGCTTAAAACAAAATAGTCACTCAAGTAGAATATTTAACTAAGACTTTATATGGCTATGTGCAGCTGCAGCATATTTGCTTCTTTAAGAGATGCCTACAGCATAGAAAGAAATTATAAACCTAATGGGAAATATCCATTATTACCATGAGTTACATTTATGTGTGTTTGAATAAGTGTGAATATTTTCTATTATATATAGATATAATATAGATACTGACACCTTTTGCAGAAATAAAAATAGCAACATTTCCATATTTACTGAGTGCCCAATTTCACATGTTACTTGGAAAGACATATTCAGTTCATACATTCTTAAACACTGTTTTGTGTGTCACGAGTGGGAACTACACAGTACTTTCTGTACAGCCCCTAGAAGACAATAGATAATTTGTATAATTTATTCAGTGCCTTTTTTATCTTTTTTTTTAGCAACAGGAAATTTTATTATTTCACTTTAAATTATTAGAAATTGCTCAATCTTATTTACACTAAATCCAAGGAATTTGGGAAAGCACTTAATAAATATCAGAAAACACAACATATATTATTGAGGAAAGTGGTTAATAACATGGACAAACAGACCCCACTGCACAAAATCCCATCTGTGATCCTGATCTCATCCAGCCCCCCCTGCAGTGAGCAGATATCTCCAATATTTTAACACACTTATTGTAAAGAACTTCCTCCTTATGTCTAACCTAAATCTACCCTGCTCCTGTTTAAAACCATTGCCCAACATTCTATTTGTACAAGAAGTCCTTCCTCAGACTTCCTGTAGGTCCCCTTCAGATATTACAATGTATTTATAAGGTTTCCCTAAAGCCTTCTCTTCACCAGTCTGAACAGCCCAAATTATCTCAGCCTGTCTGTGTAGGAGAGGTGCTCTAGCCCTCTGACCATCTTTGTGGCCCTCACCTAGACCTGCTCCAGCAGGTCCATGACTCTCCTGTGTTGGCAGCCACAGAGCTGGGCACAGTATTCCAGGTGAGGTCTCAGCAGAGCAGAGTAGTGCAGAATCACCTCTCAAACTGCTTACCATGGGTTTTTTTATGCAGTCCATAGTACTATTTGCCTTCTGGGCTGCAAATGAGCATTGCTGACTCATGTCCAGCTTCTCATCCACCAGTGGCCCCAAGCTTTTTTCTACAGGGCTACCCTTAATCTCATCATCCCTCAGCCTATATTGATATCAAGGATTGCTCCTACCCAGGTGCAGGACCTTGCACTTTGTCTTGTGGAACCTCGTGACATTCTCCTGAGCCCACTACTATCCTTTTTCCCAAAAAAAAAAAAATTAGTAACACACATTTTCCAGCTAAATTTAATATACATAATAGACTGCAATATAAGTAAGCAATGATTCTGAATATTAAAATGTAGTCTTGCACAATACAAATATTTTATAATGCATGTGGTGTATGGTACGATGTTGTAGATGAGACCAAGTTGATTTGTTTGAGTTTCGTGAGGCTTTACAGAAGGACTTGGACAGACTGGATCAAGGGCTGAGACGAGTTGTATGAGCTTCAACAAGGATGGGGCCTTGAGCGATCTGCCTATGGTGAGAGTTTGGAAATAGATAATCTTTGAGGTGTTTTCCAACCTAAACCGGTCTATGATTCTATGATTCTAAGGCCAAGAGCTGAGACCTGCTTGGAACACAACAACCCCATGCAACACTGCAGGCTTGGGAAGGGTCTCTGGCAGAATGGGACTTGGGGATACTCATTGACAAGCAGCCAAACATGAGCCAGCAGTATGCCCAAGTGGGCAAGAAGGCCAACAGCATGCTGGTTTGTATTAGAAGTAGTGTTGCTAGCAGGAGTAGGGAAGTGATCACACGCCTTTACTTGACACTGGTGACAAATACCATGTTCAGTTTTGCATCCCCTCATTACAAGAAGGATTTTTAATTGCAGGAGTGTGTCCAAAGAAGGGCAAACTAAGCTGGTGAAGGACCTGAAAAACAAGTCTTTTGAGGAGCATTTGAGGGAATTGGGATTGTTTAGTCTCAAGAAAAGGAGGCTGAGGGGAAACCTTATCAATCTCTAAAATTGTCATTTTGTCATAAGGTGGGTGTTGATCTCTTCTTCCAAGTAATGAGTGATAGAAAAAGAGAGAATGGCCTCAAACTGCAGTAGGGGTGGTTTAGGCTGTACAATACTGGGGGGGAGGGAGATCACTGAAAGGATTTTCAGGCATTAGAAGCGCTGCCCAGAGAAGTGGTTGGGTCACCATCCCTGGATATGTTCAAAAGCCATGCAGATGCACTTGGGATGGAGTTGCTAGAGTAAACAGTTGGACTCAATGATTTTGAAAGACTTTTCCAACCTAAATGATTCTGTTGTTCTAACACAAGGTGGAAGCAGGATGTCAATTAGAATACTGGCACATTTAGTCTGTGTCCTAAAGAATAAGTGAAGAAAGTTCTTTACTACTACTTACGTTATCTATTTTTTCAGAGCTTTCACATGCAGTGTATTTTTTTAATTATTATTCTGTTTAACAAAATAATTGAGGTACAACATAAGTACAGAAAAGAGAGGCATTTCTAAGACCAATTATATATATGCTAATGGGTTTCCTAGTCTGTAAATTTTAAGAGCAATTAAGAGCTTTAGATTATTAATTCCAATCTCTCATATTCACAACCTCCCCTTCACAACCCATTTCACCCAGACAGCTCATAATAAGGCAAATAAATTGAATGAAACAACAATATTTTAACTTTTGAGAGCTGGAACAACTCTTCTCTCTCAACAGTGAGCAGGAAATTTGCAGGTTCCACCAAAGCCTGAGGCTTCTAAATAGCGAGGAGCTCATTAATTAAGAGAAGTTGCAGTGATCTGAGCAAGATGAATCATAACCCATTCCACAAAGGAAAGGAAAATCACAAGTAAATAAACAATTACAAATACAAACCAATGAAATAACAATAACAAAAGCCCAAAACTAAAGCCTGATCTGTAAAAAGAGAATATAATTTCCATCTGAGAGCTGACAAGAAGTTTAACCTTTGGCATATATATGCATACCAACCCTGTCCAGACAAATATGATTCCTTGTACCTTCTCTGAATTTTAATCTGGATCTGTCTTTTATGAATTGTCTGTTTACTGAAGCTTCAAACTAAGATCTGGCAAAGCAATAAAACTGAAAACTACATCTGTCACTTGTAAAAGGAATTGTTAAAAAATTATTAATGTTCTATCACATATAACTGTGTGAAACTCTCAGGCATGGTGTGTTTGATCATAGTCACTGCTGTGCGTTTTCTGAGGGCAATGCAAAATATATGTCCTCTTTTGATTCATAGAAGAATCTATCCTCTTATTTTCCCACTCATAGATTTTCTTCCAGAAGTTTGACTTCTTGTCCTTAAAAAAAACCTGCGCTTTCATTCTAGCAATTCCAAGCAATCTTGTATTTACTGATTTTCTGCTGTGAGCTATTTGTACATTTAGCTACTACTAAGAAGGCACATTTAGCATTCAGCTTGCCTGATTTGAGCCACATTGAGTAGACCTTTAACATTTTTCTTCTTATTCAGTATCTTAGCTTTCCTCCATATCACCTGAACAAAAGGGTTGTCTTTTATAAACAGAGAATTTAACAGAAAGTGAGCTCTTTTTAATTTACACTATAAACTCTCCAGCTAAATCTTCAAGTATGTTTGAAATGTTCAATATATCTACATTCCTTTTAGAATCACGGAATTGTCAGGACTGGAAGCGAATTCAAAGATCATGCAGTTCCAATCCCCCACCATGGGCAGGGACACCTCACACTAGATCAGGTTGCTCAGAGCCACATCCAGCCTGGCCTTAAAAACCTCTAGGGATGTTTGTAAGGAGGTTTAAAGTATAGATAATTGTGCTGATGTGCTAATCTAGTATAGTTGTGCTATGTGTGGAAGTAATATTGCATTTCTCCTTCCACTGGTACCTTGGTTATGTCTTAAATTATTAAAATTCACACGGATCTTTTTTTACCATAGTCTTTCCTTAATAATTCACTCATACTAGGGGCTCAATTCTTAAGTGCTTCACCTATTTCCATGACAGGGCTTCCTGTCCTCTTATGCTTTCTTCATCCTTGGTTCCCAGAAATACATTCTTATATTTCAATACTGAGAAAAACATTTGGCTGAAGGACTTCCATTTACATTAGACCTCACTCCAAATTTACATTGCATCCTCTAGTCTGGAGTAATCTATGATTTGTTCTGAATCACCTTCATATAAATGCAGCGTAACTTCACAGATGTCAGTGACAATGATGAGAGCGGAGTTTCGCACAAAGTATACACACATGACTAATTGTAACCATACAACTTTGAATGCAATACAATCATCTTAAATTAGATGTCTAAATTAAGATGCTGTCTCATTGAAAGTGTAGTGGTCTACTATGGATTAGTGTGTGTGTGGTAAGAGGTGGTAAAATGAGTTAATCCAAGTAAATTACCAAAGTTATCCATTAAATCAACAGATATATTTTTTAAAACATACACAGAAAAATCCAGGTAAATTAATTTAGGCTTGTCCAGATAGCCATGAGTCTGCTTGTTTTCCAAGGAAAACAGAAAGAAGAAATAGGAAAAGGTACACAGAGACCCCTGTTTGGAGTGCAGTCTTCAGAAGCTGAATGGCTACTGCAAATAGCATGGCAAAGACACTACCCAGCCACTGCATAATATGACACAAGAACCACACTCATGGAAACAGCGGGGGTTGCAGTTCTTTTCAGGCTGTATATGTGAAATTTTGGATACATTACAAGGAGACAATCAGGCCATGGAATACTCTTGTTCAGTGTGACTTTCATGGATTCATAGAATCATAGAATATCTTGATCTGGAAGCAATCCAAGAGGATCATTGAATCCAACTCCTGATTCCACACAGAACCACAGAACATCAGAGATTGGAAGGGACCTCCAGAGAACATCAAGTGCAACCTTCCTGCCAAAGCAGGATCACCTAGAGTAGTCCACACAGGAATGCATCCAGAGCAACCATGTATCTAAGAGCATTGTTCAAATGCTTCCTGAACACTGACGGTATTGGAAACATGACTATATCCAGGGAGTTTGTTGCAGTGCTTGATCACCCTCTCAATGACGAAACAAGTCAATTAAGTAGTTAGCACTGAGAATCAGAGATTGGGCCTCAGTCATGAAATTCAGCTTCAGTTCTTTCCCCGTTTCTTTCTGTTACTTGGGAATGGATAGATATAGCTACAATCTAAGCATCCACTTGACTAGGAGCAATATTGATCCCTCAGGACGTGAATTTAAAACTCATCAGCCTAAGCAGATCCTAGAGCTTATCCCTTATGTGAGCGGGCTAGTCTCTGAAGCATCTGCAGTACTTACTTCTAGTAACTGAATTAGGATGTGGTGCACAGTAAATGGACTAGATTTCTGCCTGAACCTTCTTTGGGTTGGATCCCTGATACTTTAAGGTGTCTGTATATTCAATTTTAGCCCTGAAATTACATTTGACTGAAAACCAAGATAATGATCTAGACTTACCTACATTTGATGTAAGTATCACCCTAAATTTTTCAGTGCTCAGGCTTACATCCCTAGTGCCTTTCAAATAATGCTGTTCCTTTGTACCGCTATTGATAAATCAAATATTATATCTAAAATATGTGGGAAAATATTTGGCTTTCTAGAGTTTAAAATACAATCATGAAATTGCTTTGGTACCAGAGCACACATGAAATTGCTAAAATATTGTGATATATATTTTTAAAATTAACATTTAGAGCTATTAAATCATGGATTCCTTTTGCTGAATAGAATAGATCGGCAAACTGAAGGCAAATGAGAAGCGGATTTTCTGACATGAAATTTAAATTTTCTCTTATATAATTCAGTCTTCATGTGGGCTTGATATGACACAGCACAGCATTATATAAACAAGTACTTCAGACTAGAGATTCAAAAATAGAAAGTGAACTGTAATGAAGGAAAGGAAGGCAAAATCTTTAAGTTTATTCTGTATCCAAAAGACACATATTATCTGAGTTTCACAGTAAAGACTAGTAATATATTTGGAATATACAGAAAGCCAACTGTATCCTGGGCTGCATCAAGAGAAGTGTAGCTAACAGGTTGAGAGAGGTGATTCTCCCTCCTCTACCACTCTGGTGAGATGCCACCTGGACCACCCCCTCCAGTTCTGGAGACCTTATTACAAGAAATATATGGACATGCTGGAAAGTGTTCAGAGAAGGGCCATGAGGATGATCAGAGGGCTGGACCACCTCTGCTATAGAGACAGACCGATAAGAGTTGGGGCTGTTCAGTTTGGAGAAGAGAAGGCTCCAAGGAGATCTTATTGTGGCCTTCCAGTATCTGAATAGAGCCTACAGGAAAGCTGGTGAGGGACTTTTTAGGGTGTTGTGGTGGTTTAGCAGTTACTTGCCCCCCCAACACTTTGATATAATCCCAGCTAGAACTCAGACCAGCTGGAAGTTGGTTAATGAAGCTTTATATTTACAGCAATGTTCAATATACAAGCAAATATTTACAATGTATAACAGATATTTACAGATATTTACAGTGAAAAGTAATACAGAAACACCACACCCCTCCCAGAGATGAAAATCCCTAAGAGGGGTTTTCTAACCACCCCTAACACCTTTCCCCCCTTCCCCAATCTTATCTCACCATCTGTTGATGCAGCAGATAGGTGGAGGTAGATAGGCCAGGGAGATTAGCAGTAGGAAAGAAGTTAGTAGAATTACTAAAAATCAGCTACAAAAAGCAGGGAAACAGAGCCATGAAAGGAGAGCAGCCACAGCCCAGAGCAGTCTGAAACCGTCTGACATCTATATTTGGGTTACAACTCTTAAAACATGTTTTTTTTTTCTTTCTCAATAAAACTGTGAGTGAAGTGTTTTCATTTCTCATCCTATAGTCTATTTTTATCACTCAAATCCTCCAATTACTTCAAACCAGCACAGGTGTCAGGTAGTGATAGGACTAGGGGGAATGGAGCAAAACTAGAATTGGGTAGATTCAGATTGGATGTTAGGAAGAAATTCTTCACCGTGAGGGTAGTGAGATACTGGAACAGATTTCCCAGAGAGGTAGTAGAAGCCCCATCCCCAGAAGTTTTTAAGGCCAGACTAGATGTGGCTCTGAGCAACATGAGATATTGTGAGGTGTCCTTATCCATAGCAGGGGAGTTGGAACTGGATAATCTTTGAGGTCACTTCCAGCCCTGACAATTCTATGATTTTATGATTCTATGATACACTCATGGGTCCTGAAGATACTCACACTTTTTCATAGCTATTTTTTTTTAAATCACTATCTGAATTTGTCATTTAAAGGGCCTTTTTGTGACAGAAAATTATGTGTTTTTTTTCATATGCTGCCCACTCTATTTGTTTTTGCTTATTTTAGAGACATTTAAATATGTTTTATCTTTTAGAAAAGGGAATGTGAAGATTTGATGAATATGTGTTGAACCCAACAGTCTCCTAGTAGAACAAAATATATCACCTAAGTTTCCTAGGAATATAATGCGGGAACAGATGAAGATAACATCGTTGCATATTATGTGATAATTATTGTTCTGACTGATATATTCACCCCAAGGTATACTTGAGCATTTGTTGTTTATTTAACTAGGACTATTCCTATTTTTAAGACATTTAAGTGGGTAAACATACTGTTCCTGAAAGACTATCAAAAGGGCTAAAAAGCTAACAAGAAGTACATAGGATGCCATGGGATAGCACTTGATGACATGGAACATGAATTGAGGTGGGAGACATATTTTATTCTAACACTCTTCTTTGCATTAGGAACTAAGGATCTATATTTATGGAAGATGTCAGTTTGTCTTGTATTGACTTTACAAAACAACAAAGTCAAATTAAAAGCAAATGTCCTGGCCTTAAAGTCTTATTCAGAGCTGTACATATTTAACAGTAATGTTGATAAATCACTAGTAAAATGCAGCAGAATATGGAGTGGTATTTTCTTTGTCAGATGAAGCCTTAAAATCAGATTTTGATGATTTTCAAAAGTACTGTACTTTGACAAGAAATTATATGCTATATGGAGTAAATTAGATGGTGAAAGTTTCTGTTCCACCTCACACAAAAACTCAGAGTAAGTGACATATTGGTCTTTTTTTTCATCCAAAAGTATAGAACTCCATGTGAGGTCTCACAAGTGCAGAGAACAGTGTCACTCTCACCTCACTTGATCTTCTGACCATAATACTTCTGGTGCAATGCAGAATACAGTTGGCTTTCCAGGCTATGAGTGTAACTCAAAGCAACTCCTGTCCCCCTTTTCATCCATCAATATACCCAAGTCTTTCTGCTTTTAATCCCTTGATCCCCTATTCTGTACTGAACCAGAAGTTGCCCTGACGTGGCTGCAGGGCCTTGCACTTGACCTTGTTAAACCTCATGAGATTCACATGGGCCCACTTCTCAAGCTTGTCCAGATCCCTCTAGAAGGCACTCTATCCCTTAGACATGTTAGCTACATCACTAAGCTTGGTGTCATCTGCAACCTTGATCTCTCTCTATGTCATTGATGAAGATATTAAATATCAACAGTCCCACTATGGACCCCTGGGGAACACAAATCTCCATCTGGACATTGAGCTGATGACCACAATCCTCTGGATGCAATCATCAATCATTCATCCACTGAAACATCCACCTGTGATGGAAGGGCAATTAATTGATGCAAGATGGTATTTTTCAAAATTAATATTGTTTATTAATTTTGGTATTGAAAACTCTAACCACACCTGACCACTAATTTTGATAACAACTGGTTCTTTTGCAATGGTCATGGAAACATTATACAAATTCATAATTTGATCTAGAAATAAAAACTAGCAATATATAAACATTTAAACTCTATTGAACTTGAAGAGAAGGTTCTTGTGGTCAATACACCACTTGCCCACTAGATGGACTAAGGAAGTTCCTTTCTGCTTATGGCAGAAGGCAATTAGTGAATTACAGGAGGCTTTAAGTATTTACTTACAAAATATTATTTCCCAACTGGCAGAGCTAACTACAGCTTAAGACAGTACCCAAATGCTTCCAGAGGGTTCTGTTGGTGTCTTCTCAGCTATTACGGCTTTTGATTCTTCCCAGAATCCACAGGCCGCTGGGGAAAGGGGCAGACAATCTCTGACCTTATCCTGATTTCTCTGGATGATCTGTATACCTCCAGGACTTTCCATCTTGAGTGGAGACTTTCAGGTGTAGGCAGAATGTCTTGTGATGCACAGTCTCAGCACAGATGTCACAGTGGCTATGCAGGCCAATTGTGTGGAGGCGTCTAAAGCCCGTTCCTGGTAAACTCAAAGCAGGCAGTTTTCAGGCTGTTCTGCAGGGCTGAGTTACAGCTCAAGAAAGCTATGGCAGCAGGCAAGCAAGCACAAATACAATGGCAAAGCACGTTGTGTTGCCTGCTCATCTTCATTTTATCAAATCAGTATGAGATTAACAGGTCTTTGAACACAAAATAGCTAATCAAAATGGCAGTTAGCTAAGCTTGACCATAGTAGGTGAAGCCATAGACTTGCTTTACTCAAATTTGGGAAAGGCATAGGCCTTGCACAAGGCAAGGACAAGGCAGGTGTTTACCACAGGATGTAAACAGGAGCAAAATAAGTCCAGGCAAGCCATGGTCTTTCAGACTCAGTGGCTCCAGGTTCTTTTTTCCTCTTTCCTGCAGTTGCTTCTGCCCATAGCAGAAGTGGGAGACCAGAAAAACATGTCTGGGCGAGCCAGGACATATTCGGGCCTATTTTGACCTATCAGGTGTACCACGACACCACCTATTAAATCTATATCTCACTAGAAAAAAAGACATTGTGGGAGACCATGTCAAAGCCCTTACAGAAGTCCAGATAGATGACATCCATAGCTCTTCCCTCTCCCACTGTCTATTGCCTCCAGCTGATACACATTTTTTCCCAGAAGACAGAATACAGAGCAAGAATAGAGCTTCCCACATTAACCATGATGTGTTATAGTAAGTTCTACTGCAGTTCTTCACATATGCTGAGGCTTCAAAGAGTCACATAGGTGGCTGTTCTCTGTAATTTAAGGTGCTACTTTTCTTGCTTTCTAGTAACACACTTTTTCCAGCAGTAACTTGTCATAATTATTGGTAAGAGAAGATATGTCTGTGTCAACTATTCCTTAAAGGTAAATGCTGAATCAATACACCTCTTATAAATGAGCAAAAGACTGTCCATGCTCACACACACACTATGAAAAATGTTTTTTTAAAAAATCTGTTCAGCTTAAATGTATAAACAAGTTTTATATATAACTTTTTCAGAAGTATGTGCATATTAAATTACACATAAGCTGCACCTAAAGGTCAATGCTGTGTTCAGCAAAGGTCCAGTCCTGTAGTCTAAAAGTGTTTTGATTAATGTTGCTCCCCCATGAGACTCTCTCTCTCCCTACTTTGTATTTATCTGTCTGTTATATCCATTTTCATTCTCAGTCCTGTGGCCTTTCCCCTAATCCTTGGGAATATAGTATTTTCAGATAGATGTAGTTTTTATTTCCTGTTCTGATGCTTCAGTTAATAGAAGATACCAAGGGAAGACTATAAGAAAAAGGCAAATATACAGTGATTTTTATCTCAAGGAGAGTATAAATCCCTTTAGAATGACAGGGTTTGCACTTAGCATCTATATAACTTTATTCACACGTTAGTTGTTGAAAGTTTTCTTGACACTTGCTCACAAATGTTTCACTTCCCTTATTCCTTCTATGATGTTCAAAGTAGCCCCAGGCATGGCTATTTGATTGCAAACATCTGGTCTCCACATAGCTAAGAGGGGAAGCTGAGAAAGATGTTTTCAGAACCCTCTCAAATATTAAGTATATGTATGAAAGGCAAGAACACCAAACTCCAAAGAGACCACGGTAGTGCCAACTGCTTGGGAAGCTGGAGATAATGAAGAATTCTGAGGAAGTCTGCAGCTACTGGAAAGATTTCCATGAGTCATTAGTTGAGAAAAGTACAAAAATTGCTTATGACTCCAACAGAGTAGATTGCTAAAACTCAACTGCGAGATCAGTGCTGACAATTTATGCAGAGTGGACCATTCACAGTGAAAACAAAGGTACTTTGAGATCACCTTGCTGCTGTGGGCAATAAGAATTTTATCAAACTGAATCCCAGATGAGAGCGATTACTTATTTTGTTCTTTCCACCATTGTTCTTATTCAGCACATTTTGTCACATTATAAACCATGCACTGATGAAAGCTGTTCAGTGGTGTCTGGCAAAAACTCAAGCATCTACACATCCAGAGCACTAAACACCTGACTCCTAGTATTTGCTGACACATTGGGTTTTAATACCTTGGGGCACTTCAACTGTATTTATGGATAGGTAGACAGGCCAAACACTTACTGCAAGCCTGAATACACAGAAGCAAGCATTCCTTAAACAGTCTTCTTTCCCCTCCCACTCTCATTGCCTTTTCATGCTAAGTTTTTCTCTACACAGCAATTTTTCAAGAAAATGAAGATCACCTATGAGGATATGGAAAAAGTTTGTGGATAATTTAGTTTGCTTTATTGCATTCTGGAAAACATAGAAATATGATTTCCTCAAACTTTGTAAAAAAGGCACAACTCCTGAAAATCTCAATGGTATTTATAGAACATTTTAAAATTCTTATTTCATTTCTATCCTAAAATCCTTTTAAAATTACATTTCAGAGCAATTAATTCCTTATTATTTGTAGCTTTTAAAGTTAAGCATTGTAAGACTGTAATGATTATTGGTTAAAGCAGAGCAAACTATTATGGAGGTCATTACCATGATCGGTAATGTCACTGCAACAAACCACACTTCATAAGTTTGGTGAAATCTCTCTATGTTCCTCTTTCATAAAGAGGAAGTTAACAGAAATCATGTCTCTGCTAGCCCAGTTTAATATACCACTTCAAAAAACAAACTACATGCAATATACAAGCAGGGTAATATGACCTAAATGAATATAATAAAACACAAGTCCAGATAAATAAAACCAGAATTGCCAAGGCTCAGCATGCCTAGGCACAGAAACTGTATTCTTATGCCTCTAGGGAATAGCAAAGAAATTATTTTCAAGTTAAAATTTCATGTTCATGCCAAGACATGGAAGTAAGCCTAGTATTCATATTCAGGACTTACTCTTAATGAAGAAATTTCCTACTCTTGTCAGAGGAAACTTGGAGGTCAATATATTTATGAAACTTAGAATAATATACTCATGGTAAGCTCTGCCTCTGTTTAGGATCAGATTAATTGTCCATTATATGAAAAGTTTAGACCTTGGCAAGTGTTTTTGGCACCCTGGTACATCAGTTTCTTGGTTTGGAGCACTGTTCACAATCCCTCATTTACTTGAGATCATGCAAGAACTGAGCATTTTGGAAAAGCTTTACTGAAGCAACTGAGAAATGCCTGTTGATGTTAACAGTTCTGAGTACCTTAGGCACTCGCTGTCGACAGCATTCAGAGCTTTGCCATGCATTCCATGTTTGAGGAACTTCTGAAGGGCCAAGACCACTGTGCTCAGCCCTTTCCTCTGATGTATCTGGGCAAGGACAGAGACAGATGGGGAAAACTGAAATAATATATGAATACCAGAAACTCAGACTCATTTTTACTTATTTGTCCCTGTAAACAAAACTGACATAATTATATAATTTTTCTTTTTTTTTTTTCTGTTTGTTGTTGTGTGTGTATGTCTCCCCCCAAAGCAGGTGATTCTTGGATTCTAAAAGCTAAAAGCTTTTATTTACACAACTCTGACAGATAACTTCAGCTTCTGGCCCAAGCTGAAATTAGTCCAAATCCTTAATAATGCAAAATTAGAAAGAAGACTTTTGGCATCATTAATTAATTTAATAATTTTAAAAGTGGTTTGTGTTCATTAAGGGGAAAGAGGCAGAAGAATGTAAAAATTACCTGTAGTTTCTGTAGCCAAAATAAGTTAGGGGTTGTAGCCAACAGTCTGCACCACGCATTCCCAGGCACGTTAATCATACTTTCAGAGTGGAAAAACAAAGGTACTATAATCAAAGAGGAGAAGGTTAAGGAGAATTGTTTTAGTGAAAACAAGGAAACATGGACAACAAGAGGAAGAAAGAGAATGAAGATCCCAGACATTTTACAGCGAAGAGTAAAAAGAGAAAGATTCCTCCTGTATAACACTTTCATTGTTCACTCCTTTCACTACATCTTCAAATGTATTTATATAGGATCAGTTGTAACATGCTTCAGCTCATTTGCCACATTATTGAGCTCTATTTCATTTGGCCTTGATCAGCCAGGCTCCCTAGTCATAAACTTTTTGACTCACTTTCACATATCATCCTTTTTTTTATAGCACAGGGACACCAAGGAGCAAAAGTCTGAAGAGATAAACCTCCTCTTCATAGAATCACAGAATGGTTTAGACCTCAAAGATCATCCAGTTCCAACTTCCCGCCATAGGCAGGGACACCTCCCACTAGATCAGGACGCTCAAGGCCCCATTCACCCTGGCCTTGAACACCTCCAGGGAGGGAGCAGACACACCCTCCCTGGGCAATCTGTTCCAGTGCCTCGCCGCCCTCACTGTGAAGAACTTTCTCCTAATATCCCATTTAAATCTCCTCTCTACCAGTTTAAACTCATTCCCCCTCATCCTGTCATTACAAGACCTTCTGAACAGTCCCTCCCCAGCCCTCTTGTAGGCGCCCTTCAGATACTGGAAGGTTACTATAAGGTCTCCTCAAAGCCTTCTCTTCTCCAGGCTGAAAAGTCCCAACTCTTTCAGCCCATCCTCATAGCAGAGGTGCTCCAGCCCTCTGATCATCTTCATGGCCCTCCTCTGGATTCTCTCCAACAGTTCCATGTCCTTCTTGTGCTGGGGACTCCAGAACTGCACACAGTACTCCAGGTGGGGTCTGACAAGAGCAGAGTAAAGGAGGAGAATCACCTCCCTTGCCCTGCTGG
>VWZI01014480.1:64839-99123 GCA_013396835.1 Psilopogon haemacephalus
AGAGCTGAGTAAAGGGGGAGAATCACCTCCCTTGCCCTGCTGGTAATGCCTCTCTTATTGCAGCCCAGGACACATTTGGCTGTCTGAGCCGCGTGTGCACACTGCAGGCTCATGTTGAGCTTCTCATCCACCCAGACCCCCAGGTCCCTTTCCTCAGAGCTGCTCTCCAGCCACTCACCACCCAGCCTGTATTTGTGCTTGGGATTGCAGCGACCCAGGTGCAGGACCTTACACTTGGCCTTATTAAATTTCATGAGGTTAGCCTGGGCCCACCTCTCCAGCCTGTCCAGGTCTCTCTGGATGGCATCCCTGCCCTCCAGCAAGTCAACTGTGCCACACAGCTTGGTGTCATCTGCAAACTTGCTGAGGGTGCACTCAATTCCTCTGTCCATGTCACTGACAAAGATGTTAAACAGCACTGGTCCCAGCACTGACCCCTGAGGGGACTTGTCACTGGTCTCCAGGTGGACATTGTATATATATATGCTTGCATATTGTGCTAAGCTCTGAATATAAAGCTTCATTCCTTAACTTCCAGATGGCTGAGTTTAGTCTGGGTGAATTCATTGTGTAGGGGCACAGGTAACTTCCAAACCTTCACAACTGGAGTGAAAGAATTTCATATTAGTGTAAGTTGTTTGATGTCCACAATATGAACATCACCAGAGAAAACAATTTTTTATGAATCTTTACCCTGTGTTCCTTGTGGTCTCAGCATCAAATGAGGAAACGAGCACAAGGAGAAGTCAAACAAATTGCATCTCCAGAGATTTAGGCCTCAATACCATCATCTGTATTTCTCTGTAAAGATATACACTGCCACATTATCTGCATTGCATATTTACTACATCATTTTTAGCCGTTGTTTCTATGACTCATGTTTGCTCTAGACTTCCTGAGTCATCAAAATAAGTCTGCAAAGCCTCAACCCTGGCCTTCTGGCCACCAATCACTTATGATGTTAGTGACTGGTTATCATTGAAGTAACAGTCAAAGTGGTTTTATATGTGAAGCAGTTTCAGCTTTATATAATCCTTTTTATGTAATTAGATACTTGTTTTCAACCATAAGCAAATATTAATCTCCTTCCAATGATCTAAACTGGCACAGGTAAGCCTAAGAGATCAATGAAACTTTGGGCAATTTTGTTTAATTTTAATTTCTTTGTAGATGAATCATTTAAATTGCTGATAACACAACACTTCTACTGAATAACTTGGCTAAACAAAACTTCAAAATCAGGTTGGCTTGTCTCAGCACGAACGGTGGAAAAACACCAGTGGTATGGGTTCAGAAGTATTAGGAAAGATATGGAACACAAAGAGATACATGCTGGAAAATAGTCAGGATATTTTTTTTCTTACTGACAAACTCTTCAAAAATCTCTCAGGTAATCCTAGAGTTTCAATAAGGTCTATTGATTTAAGGAATGATTCACACTTGGACTGGAAATGAAGAAGCTTTTAAAGTGCAATCACCAAACCCATAAGGTTTATTTCACAATATCTTACTGCTCAACTTTAAAACAAATATAACTCAAATCACAATGCAATGATGATTGATGTTTTTCATCAACACCCAATTATCATTCCATCATGGCACAAGACTTTAAAGCAGAGTTGTCTGAGCCAAGCAAAACACAAAGTGAGCATCTGAAAATCCAGATCTGTGCTCTTACAAAATGACTTACCTAACCTCGTTTATTATCTTCTAACATGTTAGGTCATGTTAATTGCATATGTGTATACAAGATGAGACATATATTTTAGTCTTATGCTCAGGTGCTCAGGTAGCTCATTTCACTATGTCTTGAGGAAGAACTACATCTGCAATGAGATTTTAGCCTTGAACTGGAATTCTTTGCATTGGTGGGATAAGTTCTCAGATTTTCTTCCATTACATTGGATCTTTCTACATATTTGATATTGAGAGTCCACAGA
Source organism: Psilopogon haemacephalus (assembly GCA_013396835.1). NCBI lineage: Eukaryota > Metazoa > Chordata > Aves > Piciformes > Megalaimidae > Psilopogon > Psilopogon haemacephalus. The sequence goes on from VWZI01014480.1 coordinate 66,780, forward strand.
GATAACCACTAATGTTGCTTCCATGGGCATTTCATGCTCTAACAATTACACATCTTCTAAAATTCCCCCTTTTTATGGGCAGAATATGTTAGAACACTTTTAAAAATTATTTTTTTAAAAGAAGCTATAGATTCCCTAACATGTAACAGAGAAAGAAATATCTTTGCTGTTTCTCTGCACTGTCTGACATGACCTGACATGATTCTAGTTGGAGATTATGATCCATAATTCAGAAGTAGGTTGGTTGGGGCTGGGGTTTTTTCAGCATTACACAGTAGCAGCCACAAAATGATGGGTGGTTATAGGAATAGTAGGAAGTGGTTTAAACATGCAAATCCTTTCAAAATGTACATGTTAAAGGACATACTAGTAATCTATGCAAATTGTTACAATAACTAAGGTTCTACTTTTCTTTTAACCAAGGTGAGCATTACCTTATTTTCATACTATATATTATTCATAAACTTTACTTGGAACACTGTACACATTTTGTCCTCAAGGACCACAAAATAGCTAATATGCAGTTTACATAATAAACACCTCATGTTTTACTAAAATGCAGTCACATCGGGTGGGCATAAAAACAACTGTTTAGTAATGTTAAAAAAATAATACATAGCAATTTTAAAAACAGACACCATTATATTTATTTTTAAAACCCTCTAGAGCATTCATAGAATCACACAGAATTAATCAGGTTGGAAAAGACCTTGAAGATCAAGTCCAATTTATTATCCAACATTATCTAATCAACTAAACCATGGCACTAAACACCACATCCAGTCTCTTTATAAACACCTCCAGGGACAACAAATACACCACCTCCCCAGGCAGCTCATTCCAATGGCAAATCACTCTTTCTGTGAAGAACTTCTTCCTAACATCCAGTCTAAACCTGCCCTGGCACAGCTTGAGACTGTGTCCCCTTGTTCTGTCACTTATTGTCTGGGAGAAGTGAACAATCTCCACTTGGCCACAACTTCCTTTCAGGTAGTTGTAGCAAGTGATAAGGTTCCCTCTGAGCCTCCTCTTTTCCACGTTAAACAACCCCAGCTCCCTCAGCTGCTCCTCACAGGGCTGTGTTCCACACCCCTCACCAGCCTTGTTGCCTTTCTCTGGACATGTTTGAGCATCGTAACATCGTTCTTAAATTGAAGGACCCAGAACTGGACACAGTACTCAAGGTGTGGCCTAACCAGTGCTGAGTCCAGGGGCAGAATGTCTTACCTAGTCCTGCTGGCCACACTATTCCTGATGCAAGCCAGGATGCCATTGGCCTCTTGGCCACTTTGGTTGACTATCAACCAGTACTCCCAGGTCCATTTCTGCCTGGCTGCCTCTCCAACCACTCTGTCTCCAGCCTGTAGCGCTGCATGGGGTTGTTGTGCCCAAAGTGTAGATCCCAGGAAAATCCATCCTTAGCATGTTAGCTAAGTGCAAAATAATAACCAAAGTTAGAATTATCTGACGCATTTTGCCTGGCACAGCTATTTCAAAATTACAGATACTTTTTTTCTTTTCATTTGTGGAAAGGATTTTAGTTTTATCCTGTAGCTCAACTTATAATGTCACCTACAGTGTACTTACTAATTGAATTGGTGCTATGATTCACTGTTATAGATGTTTGATGATTTAGAGATGTCTGTGGGGGGAAAAAGAGAAGCATTGAAATGGAGGGAGGTGTCTCATTTTTTTTTCAGTATCAAGGATAACAGTAATTAATTAACAGTAACAGTAAAAAGTTAATTCTCAGTATATATTGGCAATGGCAAAGTCCTAGATAAATTATCACTGACAGCAACTTTCAGTCCTTTTTTATATCCTAGGTTTAATAGATTAATATAAGTAGTGAATTTTCTATATTGATTGTACAGAATTCAGAAATTCTAGAGGTAAAATTAGTGGTTAGTAGTATCTGAAGCTTGCAGAGAAAGGCATCTCTCTGGGGCTGACAAAGTGCTACCATTTTCCTTTAATAACAGGTATGGGGGGCAGAAGGGAGGAATTTCAGAATTGTACAAGGGAGAAAAAAACATTAATCCAAGCTATCAGTATTCTTGTTTGGAGATGTATGGTTTCTTCTTCCTTCATGTTCAGACTAGCCCTTGATAGCTTCATATTTGTTTTTGTTGTGTTTTTTTTTTAATGTAATAATTGATTAAGTTCCCACAACTTCAGCACAGTTTTAACTAGATAATCAGCTCAGCAGAACTGTTGAAATAACAGTACAAAATTCATTGGATTTGCCCCTAAGTGACCTGAACTTCATAGCTTTCTGTAACTATCATCATCAGATTGTGACATGAAGTTCCCACCATGTCAAATGCTAATAGGTTTATATGTGAACCTAAATAGAGTTTTAATGTTCTGAGGGTTTCCTGAAGAAAGCATTACTGTTGGCTGGGTTTTACCCCTCCTCTGTAGCCTCAGTTGATCAGCACTAAAGAGTAAAAGGAAGTAAGATACTTTATAAAGATTACTGTGTGGGCATTGGTAAGGTAAGTAGGCTGCTGGGAAGGTCGTCTCTCTCCAAAAAGCATCATGCGCAAAATGGAAGAAATAATCTGAAAATTCTTTGTATAACTGTCAGTTGTCCACTCTACGGGTACCTGTACACATGCATGTGCACGTTCAGATGCAAAAATTGTCCTGGAGTAATAACACATTCTAAAAAATCACTTGCCTTTTTGCTTTTGTATGTTGCTGTATGGTTTTCTTTTGCATGCATCATTTATTATTTTGTTACTATTGTTATACCAGAAACACACAATACTGGGAAACTGTAGAAGGGTATATTTCAGAATGAGGGTAAGTAACATTGTGTCAAAGGAAGACACTAGTCATCAATACTATATTTCCTGTTTTCAAGCATGCCAACAATGGGCATGTTAGTGTTGTGGAAGGCCAATATAGACCTAATACATGTTCTGACTTGTCTAGGTCATGGTCCTCTGCTCCCCTTCTTTCTGGTGAAGGGAGGAGCAGGGTGGGAGGGAAGACAAAGGGCTTATAGACGTCCAGTTTGAGGGTCCACGACTTGCCCAGACTTGTTCTACTTTGCAGTGGCAAACAGGGTACATACACTTGTTTATGCATGGCCTATGTTTTCCCAATAAGGGTAAAGGAAGCTCCTGTTTTCACCTGATATGGTCAGTTTTGGTGAAGTGCCATTCTGACTGGTGAATCTCTGTGGCCAAATGAGCCATCATATTCAGGCAATTAATAAATACAAGCTACGTTGCAAGCAATGTGCTTTTGCCTCACAGTGCTCTGCCTCGTTGTGCTCTGCTCTGCCTTGTTTTGCTATGCTGCCAAGCTTCAGACCAGCTTTGCTTTGGTGTACAAGCTTGTCCACCTGGAAACTTTGTTGTCCCTCAGTTTACCAGTGAAAGGCATTAAGTGCCTCCATGCTGTAGGTAAGAATTAGCCACTAGGAAGAGACTGTGTCTGCCTGCACACCATCCACCCTGGAAAGAATCGAGACCATGTCAGAGACTGTGCTAACCCCCAGCATCTTGCTAGAGCCCTGGGGAAAACATCACCTGGCTAGCACATCACTGACAGCAACCCCTCTGAGTGTTTGGGTACTGTTTCAGACTATAATGCTGCCCCAGAAATCTGGAGATACTATTTTGTGAGTATTCTAAAAGCCTTTACATTTTAAAAGTTTTTATTTGAGACCTGTTACTCTATGGTGCCTTCTGCTTCAGCAGAAAAGAGCCTCTTGAGTCCCCTTAGAGGGCAAGCGACATATTGGTTGTAAGATTCTCTTTCCATTAGTTTAAGTTAATATTTATATTGCTTTCTTCTTAACTGTTTAAATTGCCTGTTTCCCCATGTGTAAATACCCACAACTGTGCATTAGAACCTTGTAAATAAGTTTTCAGGTGAGATTTAATAAATAATTTCATATAATATTAATTTTCATCTGCATATTAATATCAAGATTGATATAACAATATATCAATTTTGCATGTACCATAACATTTAGAAAATAATGATACCTTTACTTATGGATACCTTTACTTATGATACTAGTATCTTATGAATGAGGAAAAGCAATCGTTATTTAGGCATTCTGGTCAATCTTTAGGTCTTTGAGACCAAAGATGTAATGACTCTATAAGGTGTGACTCAATGATCTAGATGATGGTTTCGCTCGGCTGCCATGCAGTAATACAAAACATGTCCTATTGCTCATGCCACAAATGCTTAAACAGCAGTGAATTATTTTTCAGAGTTCATGTTGTATCCCTGATCACATCTGGATCATCTCCTGTTAAATAACAATATCACTGAAGTAACAAGCCCTTCCTCTGCAGTGGCTTGGCTACTGCTCATTGCTCTACAGCAGAGGAATTTTGAATGCAAATATGATGATACACTTTGCCTTATGAGCAAATATGAAACAGTCAAGTCCTGCCAACTCATTCCCAGCAGATAAGCTGTAGAAACAGATCAGGACATTAACTCCGGCCTTGGGCTAACCATGGGATAGAAGAAGCTGCAGTCGTTGCAGTACTTCGCTTCAGGGATGGCTGTTAAACTCTGAACCGCATGAATTCCACTTTCTTTACAACACTTTGATAGGAAATCGTCTGTCTTCTGCCTCTCTCTGTCCCTTTTCAGCTACTTACAACTATCCTTTACTTAATTATTGCAGGAGGTTTCTGCATATCCACTCTTTCTAGCCCTGATTTTTATCAGGAAGAGCTAGGTTAGTTTGAGCAGGTTACATAGAGACTTTTAGAAAACACTGATGGTTTTGACAGATTATGTGGTGAGTACTGGTGGAAAAGCATGTGTGGTCCAGACAGTGTTGTCTCTGTCATGTACTGGCCCAGATTTCTCAAACTGGAATTTAACTCATGTTTTTTATAAGCAAGCACAGGCTTTTCAACCAGCTCACTGATTATAGATACAGGAAGAAGGCAAAGGGATAGAAGTGTGCAGACAAATTCCATTTGCAGCAAGGAAATCAGCATCTCACATACAGTCAGGGTGAGTAAGTATGTTGAAAAAAAAAAGAAAGCAACAGAGATTGAAGTATAAAATTGTTGAGTTACAAATTCATAACCAAAGATGACATGATACCCATGACAAGAAGATACCACATTTCACTACTGAAATACTGCTCCACCACTGTATTTACTTTAGTACATAATTCAGGCTTTGTGAGCGATGTGAAATCTGGAATTAAATTAGTAAGAAAGGTAAATTCTTTTGTCTTCTTATCTCCTTAATTCATAGAAATGTATTCAGATTTTGTTTCAAAGCAATCCAGACAGTATGTGCAACAGCCCAGTTTTTTTTTTTCCTAAGAATAATTAGATTTTTCCAAGCGATCCAAGCTTAAAGATCTCAAGCCATGTATACATCTAACAAGAGTTACATTTTTAGATTCAAATTAAAAAATAAAAACATCTTCACTGTTGTTGCTGGGGTTTCTTGGGCTTGGGTTTTCTTTCTGTCTAGGTTTGTGTGCGTGTGCTTTGTTGTTGTTGTGGGGGTCTTCTGTGGGCTTTGTTTTTTTGGTTGGTTGGTTCATGTCATCTGTCTAATAATACTAAAAAAAAAAAAAAGTTGAAATGATTGTGCAAGATTCAAAGCTTATTGCAGGAAAAATTCTCTCTTCTGAAAGGTGCACACATTCATCCAAGGGCAGAACAAACTCCTCTGAGAAGGCATATAGTTTGTCTGTTTAGGAAAGAGAAAACAGATAAAACCAGTCAAATTTCTAAGTGACAGCTTGCTTGTAGGGAAAATTTGGCTAGACAATAATTGTTATTCAAGATCCATTGCCTGGGTACTGCCATTTTGGCCTGACCTGAAAAGGAATTAAACCCATCTTTGAAGCTTTGCTTTATATTTTTTAAAACACAGGATTTGGGGAAAACTACAAACACATTGAAAAAGTCAGTACAAAAAGTAAACTGGGCATGCAATTACATGCCATTAATGTAGCAAAATGCTGGAAAAGGACATATCCTTTTCCTGCCCCACCTAGTGGTTTCTGTTTATGATTTTAAGAAATATATTTGATGTCTCAATAATGGGAGATCCTCAAAGACTGTAAAGGAAGCAAGTAGAAAATAGAAAGTGAGCTTGAAGTGAAGTTCCACTAATCCTCTTACTGAGCTGTTCAACTTTTGCTTCAGCTAATGATGGGTAAAAGTGATAACTGCAGGGTTAGGGACACTTTTTATATTTAGCTATATTAAAGGGCAAATACATAAAATATAATATGGAAACTAGTCTATCAATTTCTTGTAAGGGTTTTATTTTCATACTTTTGTAAAGTCACCTGGCTACTGGCTAGTCCAGTGTAATAGCAACATTGATTATTAATAATTGGAATCAAAAGACTGTACCAGGCATCCATCCTCTTATCTCAAATATCAACAAAATATTATTCCATCATCTCAGGATTGTTTCACCTAATTGGTAATCACACCAATTAAGGCAAAGTGTGGCTATTTTCTTTTTCATGGAAGTCTTTGTATAGGTCCAACTTCCTTCATTTTCATTCCTTGTTGGAGGAGCAACACTTTTAGTCCCAAAACTTTTAGTTACAAACCCAGAAGCACTGTACTTAGAGGTAGACTTACATATGGATTTAGTAATTGAAAAGTGTGGGGTGAGCATATATAATTGGATTTTCAGTGCTAAACCCTTTTCACATCAGCTTGTTCTAGCAAGCAGACACTAAAAATGCACAGAGGGGCATTTTATAGCCAGTGGAAAGAGAGGTTTCTGTGGTCTTGCTAATACTCTCCATTGACCGTATCATGAGCTTGGACAGCTCACCCAATCTTGTTAGGTTCCTGCTTTTAAAAAAAAACAGCTTGAACACATTTCAAGACCACCGTCTGATCTATATATGCTGGAAAGTCCGGGCCTAAGTCAGTTCTGTAAATCACTCTTTGTAGTTGTCTGCATCTTTAGAAGGTGAATATTTCTCAGACTCAGTATCCTTGTTTGAAAAGTTTGCAAATGTATCTAGAAATGTATTATACAAAAGTGAATTTGGAAGTCACTTGATACTGGTAAAAATGTTTGGGTTTTGATTTTGTTTATCCTCTGATCTTTTGCCAGTAGACTATCTTTTAATTAAATGTATAATAATGTGAGTGTGTGAGTTCACAGCAGGCACTCCAAGGCACCTACACCTTTTTATGCAGTGATACTCCCACTGACAACTATCCTGGCATGTCCAGGTATCAAATTGGCTCATCTTCTCTGGATGTTCCAGCCCATTTTCAGGTGTGAAACACTCAATGAGTTACTGACCTGGATGCTTTATCTTTCAATTCCAGCCTTTGTTGTTCTCCTGATGAATTGCTTACTTAATGTCTACAAAAAAATATAGAATCATAGAATCATAGAATGGTCTAGGTTGGAAGAGACCTCAAAGATCATCCAGTTCCAACCCCCCACCATAGGCAGGGACACCTCCCACTAGATCAGGTCGCTCAAGACCTCATCGAGCCTGGCCTTGAACACATCCAGGGAGGGAGCAGACACAACCTCCCTGGGCAACCTGTTCCAGTGCCTTGCCACCCTCACTGTGAAGAATTTCTTCCTAACATCCCGTTCAAATCTCCCCTCCGCCAATTTGAACCCATTCCCCCTCGTCCTGTCATTACAAGACCTTGTGAACAGCCCCTCCCCAGCCATCCTGTAGGCCCCCCTCAGATACTGGTAGGCTGCTATAAGGTCTCCCCGAAGCCTTCTCTTCTCCAGGCTGAAAAGCCCCAACTCTCTCAGCCTGTCCTCATAGCAGAGGTGCTCCAGCCCTCTGATCATCTTCGTGGCCCTCCTCTGAACTCTCTCCAGCAGTTCCATGTCCTTATTGTGCTGGGGGCTCCAGAATTGCACACAGTATTCTAGGTGGGGTCTGACAAGAGCAGAGTAAAGGGGGAGAATCACCTCCCTTGCCCTGCTGGTAATGCCTCTCTTAATGCAGCCCAGGACACGGTTGGCTGTCTGAGCCGCGTGTGCACACTGCAGGCTCATGTTGAGCTTCTCATCCACCCAGACCCCCAGGTCCTTTTCCTCAGAGCTGCTCTCCAGCCACTCACCACCCAGCCTGTATTTGTGCTTGGGATTGCAGCGCCCCAGGTGCAGGACCTTACACTTGGCCTTGTTAAATTTCATGAGGTTAGCCTGGGCCCACCTCTCCAGCCTGTCCAGGTCTCTCTGGATGGCATCCCTGCCCTCCAGCGAGTCAACTGTGCCACACAGCTTGGTGTCATCTGCAAACTTGCTGAGGGTGCACTCGATTCCTCTGTCCATGTCGCTGACAAAGATGTTAAACAGCACTGGTCCCAGCACTGACCCTTGAGGGACGCCACTTGTCACTGGTCTCCAGGTGGACATTGTGCTGTTGATCACCACTCTCTGCGTGCGACCATCCAGCCAATTCCTTATCCAGCGAGTTGTCCACCCATCAAGTCCATGTTTTTCCAGTTTGGTGACCAGGGTGTCATGTGGGACAGAGTCAAAGGCCTTACTCAGGTCCAGGTAGATGACATCAGTTGCCCTTCCCTTGTCCACTGCTGCTGTGACTTTATCGTAGAAAGCCACCAAATTTGTTAGGCATGATTTGCCCTTGGTGAAGCCATGCTGGTTGGCATCAGGCACCTCTGCTTTGTTCTCCATCTGCCTTAGCAGAGCCTTGAGGAGGATCTGCTCCATGATCTTGCCAGGCACAGAGGTGAGGCTATAATATCAATGATACTGCTAATGAACTGTGGCAAACTAAAGGATACAGAAGATTAACAATCATTGCAAGTCAGAGGCTCATGATGATTATTACAATACATATTTGCACCTATGAAAAACAATATTTTTATTAATTAGAACAAAGAACCACTTAATTTTTGTGTAGCCTGCTTTATGCTTATCAGAGAATTAACAATAAAGTTATAGATAAGAAAAAAACCCAAGATATTTTAATTGTTTATGCTACACAGATGCAAGACAAAAACTGACTTAAACCTCTTTCTGATATTCATGCCGAATTTGTGTTTTAAGAGACACTATATTTGATGTATAAGACTTAGATTCAGTCTTGATTAAATCTAAGTTCATCCAACTGATAATTACAAAGACTGAGTTAAAGAAAATTCTTTCATTTTACCAAAGTTATTTCTTCAATCTGGGAATTAATCCTATCTGTAGTGTACCAGCAAGTTTTATAAGGTAGACATGAAATACAGTATTTTATTTTTAATCTAAAGAAATTAACCCCATTGATGTGATAAATACATTTTTATTTCTACTGCTGGTGTGAAAAAGGAAGTTGTATTTTTTGCTAACTTCCACTTGATCAGTATACAAAAGATATTAAAAGATGTAAAAGTCAGTCCACATGTTTATATAGTCACTTTCCAGCCAAATTAAACCAAAGCCTAAAGCATGTACTAGTTCTCTCTTTAGCCACACAGTAATTGGTCTAACCTCTCAAATGAAATTAAATTTACCTTTCTTTTGATGACTCAAGTCTGAAAGGAAATAAGCATACATATATTTAAAGCTCATATTTACCTTTCCCTTTGTCTTCTTAACAGATGACCTTTGTCTAGCAATACAGATACTAATATTACTATCTGGGAAAATCACCACCTGTGACTCTATCAGACCACATAGAAAACTGCTCTCCTACTCTTCCATAGTTAACATCTAAGATAAATTTTTGTGCACATATTTCTGTTCTCTCTCTTTCTTTCTGACTTTTATACAATTCCTTTAGCAATGTTCTTCCTTCTTAATACAGAGTAGAGAAAAATATATGAAGGCTGATATGGCAGTAGGAATCTGGAAAAGCTGCTTTATCTCTACAAAATAAATATGTATAAGATGACTTATAGCAAACAAGCTAAAAGTTTTTATTAGGGAATCTATAACCTGGAGGTTACAAAACCCAAAATATACCCTTAGAATTTACTACAGGATGTCTTCTTCTGAAATTGCATAGTATTAGCAAGTTGTAGACTCATGTCAGCAGTGACTTTACCTGCACACAAAACTGATGTTGAACTTTCCCTTCTTACCAAAGTTAAGCCTGGTCATAATATTTTGGCATCTATTGGGTTTTTTTTACCCCAAGCTCCTCCTCCTCTTACCGTTACACCCTTCAGATCCACCAGGATAAAATACTAATGTAATTAATTTATAACTGGCTAACTGCTGGCTACTGCATTTCTGATGCATCCCAACCCATCACCATTTTTCTTCAGTCTCTTCCTCAGTCTCATGTAGCCCTGGAAGAACTGTTTGAAATTCCTGAATCAGAAAACAGCCCTGTGCAGGATCAGCCAAAGGCCATAGCCTGAATATATTTCTGTGTATCAAGGATAAAATCCATAAAGTAGCCTCTGGCATAAAGCAAAGTTTCACCACCTGGGAGGACAGTGGCAGTATGACAGCTACCCTCTAGTGCACAGTTTCAGGAAGAGCAAGGTTAAGGGAAGACCTTGCTAGTGCAGTCCACCTTGCAGGAGCACCGACTGCAGAGCTCCTGTCTGCCTTGGTCCTTTCACTCTTCAAGGCCAGCACTTGAAGTTGCAGTGCCCAACACTAATCCTACACTTTGCAGCTGGGATTGTGTGTGAGCAGCCTGTTTACTAAATTTCCAGTACTAAGTTACTTTCTGCTGCCAGGAGTTTGGGGCCTGTTTTCCTACCAGCATTAATTAAGTTATCATGAAGTATGCCAAGTTTCCATCAGCCGAGCAAAAACATTCTCAATTCCAAACACTGTTTTCCTGATGGCAGAACTCTATGCTGTAGACTTTCTGAGCCATCTTGGCCAGAGAGATATGTTTATGCAGTTCACTTTTCCTAAGAAGCTGACATGATAGTGCATACTTAAAGAAAGAAGAAGATCACACTGGCCACTGAAGCTAGTACTTCCAAAGACCAGAATATGAGGAGAAGGAGGGAAGGATATGTGTCTGACGTGTGAAATCCCAAACTTCAAAACATGTGTACATAATTTTTTTTTTAAAAGGTAGACATATGTAACATTTTGCTCAGAGATGGCCAAGATTTCCAGTTCTATATGTCCAAATCCTAACACTGTGAGCCTGAAATTAGTTTGCTTTTCATAAGAACCAGTGAATCAAACCATTTCAAGTTTTACTCAGAGGTGAAGTAGGAATCAGTGGCAATAAATGCAGCAAATAAAAATCTTACCTGGCTGAAGCCTGAAGATTTACTTTGGCAAATTTCAGTCCTTCTCAGCATATTCTGTGAGTATACAGGTATCCAACTGCCAGTACAATTAAGTGAGTTCTTAATTCCCACCCTCTGAAGTATATAGAGGTGAAGTCATTGATTCAGTTGGGTTCTCAGCTTGCCTTAGCTTACAGATTACAGCGACATGACTGTAATGACTAAGTGCATTACTAACACCTGGTTGTTTCACTTGTGAAGGACAAGCTCTTCAGCGGGTATTCAGTGGGACAATGGACCTGTTCTAAATTTTTAAAATAATTACATTAACACTTTCACCTCAGAGAGGACATCTAGAAATCTGCATCTTGTGACAACTTACACAGCACACTTAAAGATACGTTTCTGCAAAGGGAGCTGGAATCCCATTAATTATGAAGACCTAACACGTGAAATAATCTGAACTACAGAGTAATGAGAAATTACCCATCTGACAGAGATTTTTAAAAAACCTTCTAAAAGGGATGCAAGAAACTGCAGCGTATGAAATCTTTTCTTCCTTTTACAGAAACCTGCAGCAGCTTGTAATGAAAATATCCCATCACCAATTAAGAAGTGCTAAACCTGTTTCATAATAGGGAAGAGCAGACACTATTTTTGCACAGCTTGTGCCTTACAAATTTACCAAAGTTTTTGGAAGGTTCTCAAGAGCAGGCAGATGTAGGAAGCCCTGGTTATATAGTGAGTGTAGAGTATATAGTGAGTTTTAAAAAAGAGTATGCACTTTACTTACTGGCTGTTAAATGAACTGCCAAGGGAAATGTAATACTTACAAACACAAGATCACAAACAAAATCAGTCCTACCTAGATCTATACATGGTAGGTTGTAAAGTATTACTACTACATAAAGAGAACTTGGAGTTAGTGAAGAAGTCTGTAAAAATCTGCTCAATGCTCAGTACTGGTTATGAAGGTAAATACAGAACACCTTAGAATAGAAATCAGGAGCAAAATCGTTATTTTGCTGCTATTATAAATCTATGATAGGTCATAATTTAGATTGTCAATTGCTATTCTGATGATATTCATGTCAAAAGAATAGGGTTACTAACAACAGGTAGAGAGGCAACCATTGTAATCAAAAGTACAATTTCCTTCCATATCATCAGAGGTTAAGTAGACTAGAACCTGTAAGTCACTGGTGAGATTTGTAAGTGGGAGAAGACAAAACTAAACAGGAGCAAATTAAGCTATCGGACACTAGTTAGGATGCAAAGAGGTGAGCATTCACTGTAACTATGAAAAAATTGTATTGAAGCTGAAGTCCAAAGCAGTTAAAAAGCAACTGGAACAAAAAGGTAGGAAAACAAAGCATCCATGGTCTTAAATTACATAGAAGCAACTGTTTGTTCAGGGAACATACGAACTGAAGAAAATGAAGAAGAACAGAGCACGATGTCTTTTCCTGAGGCATCCACCCCTCTTCCCAGGGAGTGACATCATGATTTTGTCTGACTCAATTATGTGTATAATTATATCACATCGAATCTCTGAGATTTTGTGAGAAGCCCATAAAAAAAAATACTTCCTCCTGAAAGAAAAATCGATCTTCAAAATCAGAAGAAGTGCCCCATGTTTTAACATTTTTTTCTTGAACTTCTAATTTAGGCCACATCAGATAAATTTATTTCCAGTGGAGGCAGCTGGAATACTTCTAGTTATTCCCACTTCAGTATTTCTATCACATGTCCATGTACTGGGTTTGGCTGCGCTGAAGTTAATTCTCCTCAAAGCATCTTTCTAGTGCTGTGTTTTGTAGTATGGTAGCTGAGTATGGATAACACACTAGTGTTTTGGAACCAGCTTCCAGGTTGTGCTTTCCAACATTTCTCTGCCCCAAGAGTAGATTGAGCAGTAGGCAAGGTTTTGGGAAGAGACACAGCTGAGCCAGCTGATCTAAACTGGCCAAAGGGGCCATGCCATATGACATCAGCTCACATATAAGAACTAAGTGAAAGGAGGAGGTGGGGGAGATTCATCGATAGCATCTGTCCTTCAGGGCAACTGCTACATGTAAAAGCCCTGCTTCCTGAGACCGAACACCCTGTGCTGATGGGAAGTAGAGAATAACATTGCTCTTCTCTTTTGCTTTCTGCCTGTGCCACCTTTTGTTTATTATTATTATTATTATTATTATTATTATTATTATTATTATTATTATTAAAGTGTTCTATCTTATAACTGTGTTTTATTTTCCCTCTGCCCTGTGCATCTAAGAAGGGGAGTGATAGAGTAGCTTTGGTGGGCATTTGGCCACCAGCCAGGGTCAAACCACCACAGTCTTCATAATCAGCACAGAAGCTTGCACCTTAACTAATGCAGGCATAAAGCAAAGCGGCAGTTATGGTATAGTTTCCTGGCCAACGCACCAAAAAGCTATTAGAAATGTTAGCTGTTATAATGTCTCTGAAATGTTTTAGACACTCCTCTCACAAGATTTCTTAGGCTGGATGAACCAGGTGGTACTACTGAAAGGCTGGACATGCTTGGGATGGTCGTCCTTGGAGCTCTAGAAGTATGAGATAAAATTCTCATTGATTGCTTTTGGATCCAAAATTGGATCAAGAGACTGGGCCTTTTGACAATTGATTTAAAGACAAAGAACATGAATATGCAGGTGGTTTTACTTCACTGATAGTTTTAGGCAACTATTAACATGATATTTTACTACATTGCTTTCTTATTACTGTGGGCAGAACTACAGGGTGCCTCAAAACCTATGACACTTTCTTACAAAAAATTAACATCACTTTGTTTTTTGTTTTTTGGGTTTTTTTTAACCTGGGAGATTCCCCACTGGTTACTGAGCTGATTACTCAGCTGAGTACATTCTGTACACTGCTCTTATTAAACAAGGAGTAACCTTGAAGCTAACAGGTTTACTAGAATTATTGCTCCAGATTTATCAGATCTGTGAAGAGCCATCCCACATGAATACATTTCATGAGTCTGTACAGATAAGACTACAGTATTTCCATGTTGGCTTTCTGTTAAAAGCATCAGACTTGAAGTTATACTAAATAACCTGTATTCTATTTCCTATCTAAACAAGACTCGATAGCAAAGAAAAATCACGTAAAATAAAACTGCCCTACCCATCATTTGAGTGACAACTCTTTTGGGTAGGCTAATACCTTTCATGCTGACAGCTGCAGAGCAAAATTTCAATCTGGTCTTATATTCAAGCCCTGTGACTGAATGTCTTTTGTGGACTGAACGCCTTTTGTGGACTGAACTTCTCTTAGTATCCCATGAGCCCACCACCACTATGCCATACTTCTTTGTGAACCCTGGAATCTCATGCTCCAATCAATAAAACACACATCAACATCTGAATCATCTCAGTTCAGTAAGGGTAGCTGGTGTCTGCTTACCAAGGTGTTGGTGTAAGAACTTCAAGGGTGATGTTCATGGAGATGGTCCTTTGAGTTCACAGAAGAAACTTTGTAAACATTTGGGGAAAGATTTATTGTCTTGTAAAATCATTTATATCCCATTAAGTGGAAAAAAAAAAGTCTCAAAAATAATGCTGCCTGTGACTTCATTCACATTCTCATGATAAAAAAGATTTAGTAACAGTATCCTATACTGATCAGTGGGTTTATATTCAATATACTTTACTTAGGTCTTTCACGCAAGAGAGAAAATTAATCCTATGCAAACTCTCAAATGCCACATGAATTGCCCAGGAGCTGCTTATATTACTGCACAGTGAACGTAGCCACTACCTTGTAACCTCACAATATTTCTTTGAAGAGATATCAATGCTTCAGCTGAAGGCATAATAAGCCAACAAAATGCATGTCAAACTGGGCAGGAAAATACTTTATGACCCCAGAAAAGACATCTGATTCATCAAAAGTCCTTCTTTGTAGAATCTTATTAAACATAAAGCTATTTAGAAAGTACTAAATCACACATATTATACAAAACACGGTGATTTAGAAGACACTGAGGAATAAGCCAAAACAATAACTGTCATTTGGCAAAAGTAATGGGGAATTCAGATTAGGATTTTTCAAATACTTTTGCAGACAGGCCAAGCTGTGAATATTATATAAGATAGCAGATATCCAAAAGACTTATGAATTTCAGAAAGGCAAACAGAGAAAGAATGAACTGATCAAAAGTTTCTATCAGTTTCTACTGCAACTGGTTAAAGTGGGGTTCCTGGCAGCCCTCTCCATTTCTCTGCTGCATGTTAAAATGCGTCTTTCTGTTCAGATCAGGTTCTCACTTGTGTTTATAATATAGTAGCTTTGACCAAGATCAGCAGAATTACTGTTCTTTTCCAGTATCTTTTCCAGTTTCTTTTCAAACTGTGAATTGGCCACAGTGCAGATTTCATGCTGGAGTACTCATGTACAAAGACATACAGAGTAAACAGGCCATAATACAGTCAACAGTCTGCACACATCTAAGTTTACTGTGAAGTGTGCAAGTAGCTGCTAACATAGCTTATGAAACTATTCTAGTCTGACTCTTTGCTTGTCCTTGCCATGTCTCTAGAGCCTGGAGTCCTGTTTTGAGCCTGTCTCTTTAAGAAATATCATATTAATCTGTCTTTGTGAACTAGGGCAACTTTCCCAGAGTGTGGTTGGTACTTTCCCAGGCTTGCTTACATGGAATTTGCCTTAAACTCTCTCTCCACTGACTTGGGAATATATACCTCTTTTTTCTTCCTTCTTTGTTTGTTTGGTTGGTTGGGGTTTTGGTTTGTTTGCTTTGGGTTTTTTTTGTTTGATTGGTTGAGTTTGGGTTGGACTTGGGGTTTTTTTGTTGGTTTTAGTTTGGTTGGTTGATTTTGGTTTGTTCATTTGTTTGTTTGTAAGGTTTGTTTCATTTCAAGTTTGGGTCTTATTTGTTTGCTTGTTTGTTTTAGCATTTACTGCTCTTCTAGCATCTAAGATATCCCAGTATAATTGTTTCTGGATTTCCAAGGCCTCCCATCTGATATGAGTTACTACTATTTAAGATAGATGATACAGAAACACTTAAAGGCTGAGGAGAATTAGATGGATGGGAGTTTCAGTTTCACTACCCACTACTATCTACTGTTTGACAAGGAAGAAAGTAATACAACGAAAGGACTAAATCCATACATGTATGAAGATCTAAAGCATATCAGAAACCTTAAGACAGAATTATGTTAAAAGAAATTATACTGTTACAGCTAATACACATTTGTAAATATTGGCGGGAAAATATCATTTTCCCAGTAATTATCTTAGATCCAGTCTGAACAGGTTCCATCTAAAATGTGAAATATATGTCCAAACTTCAGCACAGCCTCAGACAGAAATACAGTATGTCTTACTTTACATAACTGTTTCATGTATAGCTACATAAATTCATTAGGAGACTCCCTTCTCAGCTGCAAAACTTCCGAGGTATTTAACTTTAGTATCCCATGCATACTCAGAAGTGGAAAAATAGATGCTTATCTCCTACCTACACCTCTCATTTAATGGGTTAGCTGGACTGGCACTTGAACTCAGTTAAAAGTCCCTTGAGAAGACTGAAATGTTAATTGCAGTCATGACTTAGAACTAACCACATCTGATGCTATGGCAGCACTGGATGCATAATTGTTTAGTTGCTAGAATATTTACCTAGGAAGTGAGAGACCTAAAATTTAGTTCTTAATTATCCCAAGGGAGTAAACACACATCTCCAGCATGCCAATTACTAGGTACTAAGCAACAGCAGTACTTGGAGATCATATCCTCTGGGGAAGTTATACAGAGCAGCCACAAGTGCCAGGGATAGGAGTAGGTTGGAGGTGTCCCTGCTGCAGCTCATGCGTCCACTCCCCAGTTTGGAAGAGTAGAGCCTGGCATCTAGCACCCATTTCCAACACTGCTTTTACGACAGTTTAGTATAGGACACTTAGACATTTCAAGGTACAGCTGCACAATACCAGTTCTGCCCGGACCACTGTTTTAGCCTTTTCATCTGTCCTTAGTAATACGGAAGGAGACAAAATAGCTAATGATCTAAGTAATCTCCACTGAATTCAGTGACAGAGCTTCAGTTTCACTGAGACCAGCAATTAATCTTAAAAGATAAACTCAGACCCACAACATAAGTTAATGGCAAAAGTGAGATTAGAATTGAGGAACTGCTGGCAGGATTTGCACACAGACAAACCAGTCATCCTCCTAGTCGTAACCTCACTTAAGCAAAACTTTGATCGATTAAAAACTACACAGAACAACTGAGACTATTCCAGACATATTTCTAAAGTTTCTTTAAAATACTTCCTGAATTTGACAGAGGCCACAGGCTCTAAACATTGGTAGGATGCTTTGAAAAGTGTCAAAGGTTCAATTAACACTTGTATGCTCAGAATATTATTCTTTTGGTTTGTATATCATAGCTGACTGCAGCTGTTTCATCTCATTAATGTAAGGTCTACATTACATTTGACCACTTGATATTTCTCCTCAGACAATTAACAGAATAACTTCGAGATTTTTTCCCACTGTTCCACTGGCACCTTCTAAGCTATGCAAATGACAAAAAAAAAATAAATAAAATTGGCCGAATCCTCTTACCTGCTTTTATATTTGCATTTTATATATTTATATAAATATGAACAATCCTGTAGTCATTATCACCACTGCATTTCACAGAGAGTATTTTTCAGACCTGGATCCTAGCACATAAAGAACTTACTGACCTAAATAAATATCAGCTGTACTGCTGTAACACAGTCTGCTGTCAGAGGCAAGTCCTCCATGCACACAGATCAGGAGCGAAAGTAACACAAAATCCCCTGACTTAAGGAGAGTTTAATGAAATGA
The DNA here is from genome assembly GCA_013396835.1 of Psilopogon haemacephalus. NCBI lineage: Eukaryota > Metazoa > Chordata > Aves > Piciformes > Megalaimidae > Psilopogon > Psilopogon haemacephalus. Next base: position 84,824 of record VWZI01014480.1, read on the forward strand.
TACTATGTACAATTACCTTAGCCTTAGCACAGTAAAAGCAGAAGCAGCAGCAGTAGGCAGCAATAGAATGACTCCCTCCAGCATGCAGCCAGCCAAGCAGAAAAGACCAACACCTCAAATGCAAAAGCTGGAAGTAGCAACTGGAAACAGGAAGCCTCTCAGGTTATAGCCTGAACTACAAGCCTCATGATGCTTTGCTCCAGCCAGCACTTTTGTTTTAAAGCTGACTTATCAGAAGCATGGTATTGAATACTCACAGAAGATTCAACTGAACCCATGACACCAGAGAACAGTAAAGCCTGTAAACCCAAAGCTCTGGATCCCATAACCTGTTGCAGGAGTACCACCTATAGAAGTCAGACAGTGGATTTACCTGAGGAGACATTCACAAAATGAGCATTCTTGATGACAGGACAAGGCAAAAGTAGGACTGTGTTGCTCTAGATGAAACTGTTCTGCAGCTGGGTACCTTTCAGGGCCCTAGAAGGTTCATGGAACCATAAGCTTAACTGCAGAGTCACAGCTCCTGCGTGGAGCAGGACTCCACATAACAAGCACATAACCTCCCTGTAAATGAAGCTGCAGCACTAGTGTGAGCGCTGACCTGTGAACATCTCAGCCATCAGCACTGTAGCTAGGAAGCAAGGAGACAGGGGTGAATGCACAAATCCTCGCACAAACAGTCTAAATCTAGTTATTTAGTATTAAATAGAGGACACAAAACTCAGGATGCTTCTTTTCCATATGAGTGACTAACCACCAGACTCTAAAGCCAGGTTTCTGTGGTTCACTGACTTGTGAAATTGCATGGTTCAACTCCAACAGAAGGGTTAGTGACAACTTTGTGAGCCTTCTTGCTGCTCCCCTCATCATCCTCTGCCAGTGTGTGGCTGGGGGGGGGAGGCTCACATTTCCCTGAAACACAGCAGATATGAATGTGAACTCTTTCAGACTGAGAAGCTAAAATTAATTAAGGGCTTCCTTTGCAACTGCTATAATCCCCAGGCTGTTATGTAAAAGATCCTTGTCCAGTCAGTAACTTTCAGAAGAAAAGAGTGAACCCTGCTCCGCAACTTAAGGGAATGGTTTCACATTTCTACTGGAGGGGAAAGGGGGGCAAGTGGCAGATCTCAAATTAACAGAAGCACTTTTTGGTGGAAATACATTGAGCATCTCAGAGTACATAATCTTAATACATATGCTTTGACTTCTATAATTACTCTGTGAGATCTCTGCACAGCCTACAGCACATGAGGTTCCATCTGTGGCATCTGCTTACCCGGGACAAGAAATCGACTGGAACTTTTGGATTTCTCTCTAAATTTTGGACTCAGAGCAGTAAAGTGCTCTAGTGTCTTATTTATAAATAGCTACCTACTTTATTCAGTTGATCTCTGTCTTCTAGTGGATATCAAACACTGGAATTTTAGGGAATCAAGACATAGATAACAACATAACTCCTGGCAACTCAAGTGCCAGATCAAGTAGCACCTTCCTGCACCTGCTGCTGCCACAAAGCCAACTCAGAAGCAGAAAGTCAACATCATTTGTTTGCTGTGTGCTCTGGGTAATTCAGCTCAGATGTGATCATTTCCCCATACCTAATCTATATCATATTTGTACTGCTGTGTCACCTGTTAAAGCAGTGAGACTTGGTAAGAGTTGTCATGAAATCAAAATCTTATTTGCCCAGCAAGAGAAGGGAAAGGAAATACAACAGAATCTATACAAATCAGAAATTAATTAGAAAGCTTGCAGGAGTTTAAGGGTGTTAAAGACATCTTTATGAATGGGTGTACATATTCATAGCCACTTCTGCCTACAGGCAGAGAAGGTCCAAAGAGTCAGTCTTGCCATGAGTGGATGCCATAACTGCCTGGCACAGCATGTCTGGCATGCAACTGGCTAAATGCTGACCCTGAGAATCTTGTCAGAATAGGAACTCAGGCCTTTGCCTTCAGGAATTACCACTTGGAGAGCACTGTGCAAAATGTCTGTATGGTTTGCCCTTCATATGTGTTTATCTTTGTGGTATATGTTATTTCACTAATTCCAGCTTGAAATAACAGTACCATCTCACTCTCTTTAAAAAACAGGTATAAATTGAGTGGAGAAAGAAAAAAAATAAGAAATTTTCATAGTTATAAACCCTCTGATATTGATTATGCACTGGAAGAATGATAGTGTTTCTCCTTATTCTACATAGCTGGCTTTTGAAAAATGCTTTGGAGACTTGAGCCATTTGTTCTGACAATCCACATTTTTTCACATCAGGCTTCTCACAGTGGTAGTACAGTAACTCATCTCCTTCTGCTTCTTCCTCCTCTCTCTGTACACAGACATGTCCTAGGACCTCTTTATCATTAGGGAAGCCAATGCATTACTCCAGCACTCATGTGGTTTCTATTGTAGAACTTGGAAAGTACCTTAGGCTGGCATGCTGCTGGATCTGTTCCCTTCTAGATCAAGCAAATCAAAATGAGACAAGCTTCAATGCCCTACTGATGTGGATTCCGATCACTCCTGTACTCACAGAGAAAAATAATTCTGAAAAAAATTGCTTGTGGGAAAATGAGCAAAGAATGTGTATTAAAAGGCATTAATGAAGCCAGTAAAAGTAATCTACCCAAAGAAAATAGATTTTGTTTTCCCAGTGTGCTGTATTTATTGAGGTTAGTGGTTAAATACAGCAGATTTTTATCAGTTTCCACTTAATGGAAGTATTTGTGTGGATGATCTCTGTTTAGTTACTTTTAGTAGAGATTTTGCGAGACTGAATTTTCACAAAAAGCAACAATTTGTCTTTTTGACACTAGTATCAAAAGTTCACAAAATCAAGAGGTGCTGATTGTGATACAACATAAATGGCATTCTTGGTTTTTTAATGTTTTTCTAGGCTGCACTACTGGAGAAACAGATACACCTGCTGTTCCAAGCAGACAACTTGAGTTTATGACCTGAATATCCTGTAGATGAAGAAAATAAGCAACTATATGATCCTATCACATGGTAGATATGATAATTTAAAGGAAATACAAAACTGGAGAAGTCTTATGGTTCTAATGTAATACAGTCATTAGAGAAGGCCAGATTGAAGACAGAAGAGAGAGGTGAGGAGTCACACAGACATCTCTGTTAGATTCATAGGACTTAGTCACAGATACTCATGCCAAGGTATTCCTCCCTGGCTGTCAGGTGGAGTTGCCTCCTCCTCATTCTTATCAGTATCACAGTGCTTCCTCTCTTGTGCTCCCCAGAGGACCAGGCTCTTAACTTGGGCTTCTGTTTAAAGTGTCAAATTAAAGCCCTTCACTGCTTATACTACTTTCAGTCAGATCCTTTCCTTTGTATGCTTCTCATGTTTCTGCCTTGACACAGATCTTGGAGGTCATCTCTGCTCTGCCTCCTCTCTACCAAAAAAAAGAAAAAAAAAAGAAATCAAAGATGAAATATTTCTGCAATGGCAATAATTTAATAGCAAGTGAAATTATGGACTTGAAAATGGTAACAATGTAAATTGGGTGTTTTTTTTGCAGGACACCACACAATATTATGAACAATAAACTAGAATGCTTATAATCAACAAAGCATGCAATAAACAGAAGATAAAACGGCAGGTCTTGAAATGCAACCATAAAAGTGGAGTATATGTTAAGACCCACATTTGAAATCTTTTACCTTAATTTTAATTTACATTGTAATAAATTAACTAAAGGGGAAAAAGAAGCGGGGGGGGGAAGAAAAATGATATTACTATGACTTGCATTTGGCACAAATGTGAGAGCAGTGGTAAAAAAATGCAATGGCTGATTTACTGCATTGTTTTTTGATTGCTTAGGCAATGATATTACTTCCGACACTATTATAAGTAAAGTCATGTGTTTAATCACAAAGACTAACAACTGCTCTCCCAAGACTAGTGGAGAGGCACCAAGAGAAGGGGACTTCTTACAGGATCTCTGAGTCCCTGGTGGACTAGACTTCTCAAAGTGATGACGACACCTAAAAGGATAATGGAGCTCATTGACATAAACTAGCAGATAATGGTTTGAGGTAAGAAGCTTCCTCAGTGCTACAGTTGCATCAAGCTATCTGGCTTGAAGCAGACATTAATATAGAGCAAATCAGTTGATTTTGTTATGTATAAAGTCAGACAAACAGTCCCTTCTGGTATTGAAATATATTAATTTATGTATGGGTGAAAACAAAAAATACCCTCACTAAAGCTTTGTTCATCCCAAGAGAATCAGTGGAACATACAAGGAATAGTAACTAAGCTGTTTGTTATTACTGCAGCAAGAAAATTGCAAACAAATTTCATCAATTTTTCAGATAACACAAGGTTGAAAACTTCAAAATGACAAGTCTTTAAAACCTTGCTTTCCCTTTCTCCTCCCCTTCACCAGTGAATGATGAATGCCTGGGGGTTTAGCCTCATTTCGAGTCCCTCCCCACCTCCCCCCTTCTCTCTTTGTTATTCTCAGCAATTCATCCGTTTTGAAAACCTTACCGAGTAGTTCAAGGAAAACGGAAGGTCTGGGCTCTGGCAGGCCCCGGCCGGCTCCCCAAGCACTGCTGCGAGCGGCCCTGTCTCACCAGCTGCCAAAACCCACACTAGGAAATGGCAGGCAGGCAGCAGTCAGGCACCCACAGCCTTAGGAACAATTTCTCCCTCCCCTCTGCACCCTCCCTGTCGGTGGTCGAAGAGAGCTTAGCTTAGAAGGAACACTTGCAGCCCACCACACCTGTGCTTTTCCCTAAGGGAGAGGGATTTGGAAGTTTTCTGGAGTGATTCAAAGTAGCCAGAGCAGTTTGGAAAATGTAGGCCTTTGCATTGCTCTCCTTTTCACAGAACAGTTCCACAGCAAATACAAAATACCTTGGGAAAAAAAAAAAAAGGGACCTTGACTATAGAGTTAAATCCAGACTACCTGATGAAAAGAACAATTACTTAAATGATTGTTACAAACTGGCATTGAGTCATGTTCTCAGGGACTAAAAATAAAAATAACAATTGCAGTGTTGTCTTTATACAGTTTGCTGATACTCACTATGGAAAGTTTTCTTTAGAGCTGTTCCAAGGAGCAGGATGAGAGAACTGCAGAGCACACCATCAGACACACTTAGGAGCAGTTTTATCAGCACCTGGATTATAAACTTTACAGAAAAAAACACTCCAATCCTTTCAAATTACTGTGTAATTAATAAAATGCTGACCATTTAAACAGCGAAAAGTTATCACAGAAAGAATTTTCCTGAACTAGTACAGTCTGGCATTGAGGAATTTGGAAGGTCTTTTATATGGATTTTTGTGGTTTTTCACTGGGTGGCCAAAGTATACTACATTAATTTCAAGTCTGCACTTACAGACTGCAGCAGAGTGGAGAGTAAACAATTAGGTTTGTTTGCTCTCTGAATTGTGATATTCTGGGCCCCTTATTGATATAAAGGTATGTTGATCATATTTTGCTCTCTGCCAGCACCTGCCAAACCAAGATGTCAAATGCTTCACAGCAACTGATCAGTGAAACCCATAGGTCATTCCTCCCTCTTTAACCCGGATACCATAATGCTGAAAATGAAAATACTTGATATATACTAATGAAAACAAAACCCAAACAAACAACAAGAAAAAAAAATTACAAAGTCATACAAAATAATAATCCTTTCCTGTTATAGGTAAGTGTTAGGAATCTTATTTGTATACAAAGAAATTAAAAAAGAAAAAAATGGTAGAGAAGTAGTAGTGGCCTTCCAGTATCTGAAGGGGGCATACAGGAAGGCTGGGGAGAGACTATTTACAAGGTCTTGTAATGACAGGATGAGGGGTAATGGATTTAAACTGAGAGAGGGGAGATTTAGACCAGATGTTAGGAAGAAGTTCTTTAGAGTGAGGGTGGTGAGAAAATGGAACAGATTGCCCAGGGAGATTGCCCTGAAGGTGTTCAAGACTAGGTTGGATAAGACCTTGAGTGACCTGTTCTAGTGGGAAGTGTTCCTGCCTAGGATGGGGGGTTGGAACTGTATGATCTTTGAGGTCCCTTTCAACCTAAACCATTCTATGGTTCTATGGTTCTAAGGTGACAGTAACTACCAGTTAACATCAATGCCACACACAAAAGCTGCAACCATTCTGGTAGTAATCACAACAGGACCTGGATTTTAAGAGATGCCCACTACCTAGTAACTCCTGTGTTTCTTCAAATAAATGCCCAAATAAAGCCAACAGGAGCAATAGTTCATATAAAAAGCTGTCTCCTAGTTCCCTTCTTTAGCTTCCAGATAAGAGCCCTCCCAGTCAGAGATTGCAGGGTATGAAAGACTTGTTTCTGCTGTGATGGTAATGGGAAAATGTGGTAAGGAGAAGCTGAGAGAGAGCATATGCTGCTCTAGGCAATGCTAAGGAGAAGGCCACTCATTAGCACAGTAGCCTTCCCTGTCATAAATCTGCCTCTGATTTGTTAATGTTTGCTAACATGTAGTTTACTGCAATAAATTAGAATAAATTGTACTAGCTAAATTGCCTGTGTAGCAACAGTCTCCCTTTGAAAGACTGGAGCTACCTACTTGGTTTATTCTGCTCTACTCTGTGTGGCTACTTGTGCCTCTGACCCCAGTTCTTGCACCCAGGAGATCTAAGCAAAATGAAATCACAACCATTGAGTTTCACTTTGCTTCACGCTGAAATCGTGCAAAACCAGACAAACTATTTTCAGAGAAGGTAATGAATGAAGTTACCCAAATGCAGTTTCTAAGAAGGTTACAGCCAATCTGGGCTGATATCTGAAGTACATAGATTCAGACCAAGCCGAGTAAGTACTTATCACAAGTACTTCCCAGCTGTTTTACCAGTGAGTAAATTGCTAATACTCATTTACCATTATTACTGCTGAACACTTACAGAGTTACTCCTTATGCTGTTCTTTTTCTTAGGGTGAAGTTCTACATGGTGGACAATAGCAAAATGAAGGGGAAACTACTTTCTGCCTCTGGTTATGAATTCTCTTTTACCATTGACACTTAAGTGATGCACATGATCCTGTTCAAGAAGGCAAACAAGACGAAAGTTTATTTTTAATTTTTTTTGTCAAAGGTTTGACATACTGCTTGCCCAGGAAGCTGGACCAGTTAATTTAAGAAATAACTCACTGAAGTCAGCCAAAACGCCAGAGATTATGCAAGAGAAACATACATATGTATCACAAATTGAGGAATAACAGGACTTTCTATAAAGCAAAACTGAGCCCTCAAAAATTCTACATATTATTTAAATAGTTTGTATTCACCAACATCCTTATTTTTAAAATCATTAACAGAACTTAGATTATCGAGTCATAGAATTGTTGAGGTTGGAAGAGACCTTTGAGATGAGGATGTGCTTTGGTGTTGACTCTCCAGTGCTGGGCTGAGGGTTCGACTGTATGATCTTTGAAGTCTCTTCCAACTGGATGTATTCTGTGATTCTGTGAGATCATCAAGTCCAACTTCTCACGTAGAACTCTCAATCCCACCAGTACTGCTAAGCTATGAGCACTAAGCCATGAGGTTGTAAGGAATCTCTGAAAGTCATCTGGTCCAAACCCTCTGCTTAAGCAAAACCACCTAAAGTGAGTTGCACAGAACTGTATTTTCAGGGATGAAGACTCCACAACCTCCTTGAGCAACTTCTGCCAGTGCTTTGTTAACTTCACAGAAAAACGTGTTTCCTGATGGTCAGAGAGAACCTCCTATGCTGTCTAAAACAGATGAGATGAATCATGCTCTAAAATTTTCTATTTCAATAAAGGAGGCATAGTGTAGTTATTTACACTGAAGAAGACTAAACTTGAACAAAGTTAGTGTTTCCTGTAAGTTACATAGAACTCTAAACTGGGATTTGTTAAAACTTACAAAACCCACAACTGATATGTGTTTATTCTGCACAGACAGTATGCAGGGGTGGAGGAGCAGGGGGTGATTCTAAGGTGCTGAATTAGTGTCATGGTCCATAAACATAACTTTAAAGCAATCTTTAAAAAATCTGTTCTCAACTACAAAAATCCTTTGTCTTTGACATAACAAGATCTGAAGGGTTTGGTCTCTGAAAACAGACCCTATGAAAAGATTTCTCTGGCAAACAGATTTAGTATAAATGCATTATTATGTGGTTAATGGTAAAATAGTACAAATGTCAATCTAGATTCTAAAGATATTTATATTAGCTGATGATATAAATCATTTATGAAGTAGGATAGAACACAGGATAATTGCAAAGTGAATATTTTCTGTATCAGATAGTGACTACCTAGCAATGTACTGTAGAGATTTAGTTTTAGTACACAGCTGGTGGGTGTGGGGGCATTGTTGGTTGGTTGATTGTTTTGGGGTTTTTTTTGTTTAATGAATAGTCTCCAGTTAGTCTGAAATTTTTATAACTTTTCTGCACATGAAAGAAGTACATACAGTGGAAGAAAGATGAAATCATGGATGAGCTTCAGAGGGGCTTTGATAGGACACAGATTCAGTTTCCTTTTAATCATCTGGATATTATCTGGACAATCATCTGCTTCCTCACAAAAGAAAGCAAATACTGGACATTTTTGGCATGAGATTTGTGTTGGCTGGTATTGAACAGCAGCTGTAAACCAAGCCACTTCATAGTAACCCTCCCCCTCAATAGAGATTCTAATTTTAAATATTTAGGTTTCTATGTAGATGAGACTGTGTACTTCTGGAGACACATTCATGCATTTCTTTATAGAAAAGGGGTTGAGATTAAATTAGATGTGTTTTATTATTTGAAGATTTGTTATGCTTTGCCTGTCAGGAGAACTTCAGCACTGCAATTAATGTTTCCATGAATTAAACAGAGTCTACTGCACACAGTGAAAGTGTTTAAGTTGCTTTATAATCTGTTTAACAGATTTTGCCAGTCCATATTTCATGCTAATTTTGAATATTAGTGAATTTCTGGTTGATCTTCCTTTAGAACATTATTGCTGTACGCATGGGAATGAAACATATATCTGCATTGCTTCAAAGAACAAGGAAGTTTTTCCAGTATTCTCCAGGTATGCAGAATATTTGACAGAGTCTAGGCTCTGATACGAATCCTGAATAGTACCTCTAAGAATGTCTTTTTTTGGTCCTCGAAATAATTCCAAACATCAAAAACTCTGAATTTTGAAATATTGCCATACACATCCTACTTCACTTCAATACACTGCAAATAATATTTTGAATATTTTTGCCAGTTTACAGGTGTATAAACCAATAGCCATAAGGAAAAATATGCTTTACTGGAAGATCTGAATTCAGATTTTCAAAATCTTAAGACTCTGAAGGGAAGAGAAAAACTTATCAAGATAGGTCAGTGTCTACCAGCTTACATTATTGTCAGAGAGCTCTTTGACAAGTGGGAATTCTTTAAAGCTACAAATACTTCTGCACACATTGAAATGAGAAGTACTAGATGTTGTGAAAACCAAGCCAACAAAATGAATGACTAATCAAAAGGATAAATCCAGCTCGTTTTTTCTCTTAAATTACTGCCAGCATTAACTGGCTGCAAATTAGGTATTTCCAGTCTTAAAGAGTTTGTGACTTAAATGCTTCTCTGAAGTTGGATCTGGAATAACTAGGAAGCTCAAGTTACTATTTTTTTTTTTTTCCCCCTGAGCCTGAAGAGGTCTGGAATCAAACATTACCTTTCAATATTCTGATAGAAAACAGTGCAGTAGCTGAAAGCAAAAGGAATGCAGGGGAACCCACAAACAGCATCCCATAAGAAACGTACAGAGGATGTCTCAAGAGGTTCTACTCTTCAGAATCTAACCACAGTATTATTTTATTGATAGAAGACAAGTAAAGATGTATGGCAATGACATACAGAGTGATAGGGGCATGGTGATAGGGAGAGATTAATTTTAGGATAGACAAGGGCAGGAGAAATATGGCAGACTACAGACTAGAAATAAGATGGAAAACCAATAAATAATATAAGGAGAGGTTTGTTTATGGTTTTTAAATTTATTTTACCTTTTCAAGTTTGTTTTTCTTAGTGGTTTAAGTGCTTTACTTCACAATGCAGAGACTTCAAAAACAATTTCAATGAAAAAGTTTACTATCTCATAACAACTGTATTGCTTCCTGTGATGGACCATATAGACCTACCTTTAGGTTNTGAGTAACAAAAGAACAATTGCAATTACAATATACTCTATATTTCCAAAGCCAGTTTCCAAAAGTTTTCATGTTAACCAGTTTTACTACCTATATTTATCTCTTTTTTTACTACTGAAGCTATTAACTGAATAAGCCCGCATTAAACTAAAAGAGCTATAAAGGATAAACATGTAATTTCTTTTGAATTTAAAGCTTAATTGCACATATGTTTTGACCTAGAGAGGAGCTTGTTTGTTTGCCCATAACCACACAACATAGATGTGATGAGAATGTGTGGCCATTTGAGCTAGATTTCTAATTCAGACATGGGAAGACTTACAAGAGGAAGCTCTGAGTGTAGAGATGAACATTCTAGGGATAGGCTATATAACAGCAACAATTTCATTGGAGCATCAAGAGCTTTATATCTGGAAGCACAACTTGTACCTGCCCCTTGCTGCTTCCGCTGTGCCTGCTGCTACCTTGCCCCTGCTGCTGTTTAGGCTGCTGATGCTTTTGTGTCTTTGCCACTGCTTGACCTCTTCCCCATCTTCCTTAAGGTTATTGTTTTTCTGTAGTAGTTTATTCTCCTTATGCTGTTATATTTAAACTATAAGAAATACAATTCCATTCTTCCTGACTTTCCAAAAAAATCCACGTTGTAGTGAGTTTACATTACCGGGTGAGTCATCTGCTCTAACCTAGTACATTAATTTTGGCATCCAACGTGGTTTTATTCATTTAGTTATTTGTTTATTTAATTATTCATTAATTCATTTATTTATTTCATTGATAATCAGGATAAGTAAGTTGGGGAAAATTGAATTTGTTGGGTATAACGTGACCCATTAAGGCTTCATTCAAGCATATAAGGCAAGCTTATGCCTGGAAAGAGTGAGAACTGATTATGAGTTGCTTATACAGATGTTAGGATGGAGGTATGGATATTGTAGAAATAAATCCTGGGATGGTGTAGAAATAAATCCTGGGACAGTGAGGAAGCTGGGAGTTTTTTTGAAAGATAATGGCATAGATAGGAATTTAGGACGTGTCAGGGGCAATTCTAACCTCTGGTTGCACGTATTGACAGCTGTGGTACTACAGTACCCCAACAGGGATGATTTGTCCTGGAGACCTTCACACTGAAATACAGTTGAGCAGGGGGTTTAGTGCTTGTGAGAGATGGCCATAAGAGAGCTAATCAATGAAGATTATGCAACAGAGGACCCTGATGAGGTATCAGTGAGCTGAGCTTCCCTAAAGAAACTTATCCAGCTTGCTCCCTCTAATTATGCCCATACGTTGGCAAGTAAAATGGTGGGGAAAGATGACTGTTGGTGAGTTTGCTGATCAGATGAGGCAGATGGAGGACAGCCTCACATTTAATGCCATGGTGTCATCTATAAATACTATGGCCAAAGAGATAAAAGATGGCATGGAAGAACTCAAGGAGGAATTTAAAACCTCCATATCTCAGTTGGCAAAGGACAATGACCCTTTGTCTTCACCACTGGAGTGGGTACATGTCTCAGCCATCAGAGATAGGTGTCATCCCAGGAGACCAATTCAAGCTAACTTGATTAGAAATAGACAAAAAACAGTCATGTGGGTCTCTTTGGGTAATTTTACATGACCAATTAAGTGGAAACATGGATAAGTGGGATGGGAAACCTACCTCACTTCTCCTGAAAAGACTGAAGGAGTTGCAAAATGACAAGACCAAAAGACTAGTTGCCTCAGTTTCCCCAAATGACTTGAACAGTTCTGGCAATGATTCAGATAATACCATTAAACACTGTGCCAATTGTACTTGCAATGGTCAGCATTAGGGGAGCCCTGCCTCTTACTAGGCAGAGGCCAGGGACCAGGAAGATAACATATATATTAGATGGCTTGGTATCTTGAAGATTCAGAAATAGAGGGCTCTAATTATCACAGTTGCTCAATGTATGTTGATGCCCTCAAATCATAAAGGAGTGGAATCTATTTCCATTTCTGGAATTACAGGAGGGTCTCAAGAATTGACGAGGTTGGAGGCAGAAATAAGTTTAACTGGGAGTGACTGGCAAAGATATGCCATTATAACAGGTCCAAATGAACCTTGCATTTTGGGAATTGATTTTCTGAGAGAAGGGCTCTTCAAAGATCTCAAGGGTTATAAATGGACCTTTGGAATAGCAACTGTAGAAGCTGTTGGAGACAGATTGAAGTTGTTCATTAGGTCTGAGTTCTCAGATGACTCTGCAGTTGTTGGACAGCATAATATAGAGGATGTGAAGTTGCCAATTGCCACTTAAACTGTACATCATAGGCAATATAGAACAAACCATGACTCTTTGGTGGGTGTACATGATGTGATTCGTTGCCTAGAGAGCCAAGACATCATTAAATACACCTATTCACCTTTTGACAGTCCAATATGGCCTCTATGAAAGGTAAATGGAGAATGGCAGTTGGCAGATGACTTCCGCAGCCTAAATGAAGTAACTCTGCCCATGAGTTCTGCTGTGTCAAACATGTTAGAACTCCTGTATGATCTGGAATCCAAGGAGGCCTGTCGTGGTTTGGCAGTTCTCTGCCCCCCACACACACTTTGAAATAACCCATGCTAGAACTCAGTCAGCTTGAAGTTAAAGAAATTAAGCTTTATATTTACAGCTTTGCACAATATACAAGTGGATATATATACAATATATAAACAGATATTTACAGGTATATACAGTAAAAAGGTAATACAGAAACACCACACCCCTCCCAGAGATCAGAGTCATAGAATCATAGAATCATAGAATGGTTTAGTTTCGAAGAGGCCTCAAAGATCATCCTGTTCCAACACACCGCCATAAGCAGGGACACCTCCCACTAGATCAGGATGCTCAAGACCTCATCCAGCCTGGCCTTGAACACATCCAGGGAGGGAGCAGACACAACCTCCCTGGGCAACACGTTCCAGTGTCTCGTCACCCTCACTGTGAAGAACTTTCTCCTAACATCCTGTTTAAATCTCCCCTCTGCCAGTTTGAACCCATTACCCCTCATCCTGTCATTACAAGACCTTGTGAATAGTCCCTCCCCAGCCTTCCTGTAGGCCACCTTCAGATACTGGAAGGTTACTATAAGGTCTCCTCAAAGCCTTCTCTTCTCCAGGCTGAAAAGCCCCAACTCCTTCAGCCTGTCCTCATAGCAGAGGTGCTCCAGCCCTCTGATCATCTTCATGGCCCTCCTCTGGACTCTCTCCAGCAGTGTCATGTATTTCCTGTGCTGGGGGCTCCAGAACTGCACACAGTACTCCAGGTGGGGTCTGACGAGAGCTGAGTAAAGGAGGAGAATCACCTCCCTTGCCCTGCTGGTAATGCTTCTCTTAATGCAGCCCAGCACACAGTTGCTGTCTGAGCCACGTGTGCACACTGCAGGCTCATGTTGAGCTTCTCATCCACCCAGACCCCCAGATCCTTTACCTCAGGGCTACTCTCAGCAACTGGCCACCCAGCCTGTATTTGTGCTTGGGATTGCAGCGACCCAGGTGCAGGACCTTACACTTGGCCTTGTTGAATTTCATGAGGTTGGCCTGGGCCCACCTCTCCAGCCTGTCCAGGTCCCTCTGGATGCCATCCGTGCCCTCCAGCAAGTCAACTGTGCCACACAGCTTGGTGTCATCTGCACTCAATTCCTCTGTCCATGTCACTGACAAAGATGTTAAACAGCACTGGTCCCAGCACTGACCCCTGAGGGACGCCACTTGTCACTGGTCTCCAGGTGGACATTGTGCCCTTGATCACCACTCTCTGCGTGCGACCATCCAGCCAATTCCTTATCCAGTGAGTTGTCCACCCATCAAGTCCATGTTTTTCCAGCTTGGTGACCAGGATGTCATGTGGGACAGAGTCAAAGGCCTTACTCAGTTCCAGGTAGATGACATCAGTTGTGCTTCCGTTGTCCACTGCTGCTGTGACTCCATCATAGAAAGACACCAAATTAGTCAGGCATGATTTGTCCTTGATGAAGCCATGCTGGTTGCCATCAGACACCTCTCCTTTGTTTTCCATCTGCCTTAGCAGAGCCTTGAGGAGGATTCGCTCCATGATCTTACCAGGCACAGAGGTGAGACTGACTGGTCTGTAGTTCCCAGGGTTGTCCTTTTTTCCCTTCTTGAAGAT
>VWZI01014480.1:107898-172773 GCA_013396835.1 Psilopogon haemacephalus
CCTGTATTTGTGTTTGGGATTGCAGTGACCCAGGTGCAGGACCTTACTCTTGGCCTTGTTAAATTTCATGAGGTTAGCCTGGGCCCACCTCTCCAGCCTGTCCAGGTCCCTCTGGATGGCATCCCTGCCCTCCAGCAAGTCAACTGTACCACACAGCTTGGTGTCATCTGCAAACTTGCAGAGGGTGCACTCAATTCCTCTGTCCATGTCACTGACAAAGATGTTAAACAGCACTGGTCCCAGCACTGACCCCTGACCCCTGAGGGGTCACTGTCACTGGTCTCCATGTGGACATTGTGCCGTTCCACAAAGGAACTTGACATTAGCGGCAAGAATGTAGATACAAGTTGTTTTAAATTCTTTTGCAGATAATTGCAGTGCCCATAAAACCCACGAAGAACCCACCATACATGAGCACAAATCCTGTGAGTTCTAAGAGTACTTCTCCATCCCATTTACTAAGGAAAACATCTGAGTGTTTCCTGAAACTTCTGAGCTATCCAATGCCTAAGACAGATGGAAATGAGGAAAACTGATGGCTGAGAATTGGAGAAAGTGCCCAAAGCCTGGACAACTATTGCTCATGACACTGATGTTGTCCCTAATTAGATGGAATGGCTTGATGCTCCAATGGGAATTATATTAAAGGGGTGGATTGTGGCTGTTTGAGCTAGAATTTCTAGCTCAGACATATGAAAAAATGGGAACAGAGAAAACTTAGTAGTGAAAGCTGTAGGGGGAGAGGTGAACATTCTAGAGATAGGCCATATAATAGCAACAGTGGATAAGTTAATATGATTTCATTGGAGCATCAAGAGCTTTATGTCTGGAAGCACAGCTTCTACCTGCCCCTTGATGTTTCTGTTATTTCTGCTGTGCCTGCTGCTATCTTTCCCCTGTCGCTGTTTTGGCTGCTACTGCTTTTGCTGTTTTGCTGCCACTTGACCCCTTCCCCATCTTCATTAAGGTTATTATTTTTCTGTAGTAGTTTATTCTCCTTATGCTGTTATATTTATTTTAAACTATAAGAAATACAATTTAAATTTTCCTTACTTAAAAAAAAAAATCCATGTTGCAGCGAGTTTACTCTACCAGAGGAGGGATTCGCTCTAACCCAGTACAGATTGCCATATAAGTGGACTGGGCAAATGAAGGGAACATTCTAAATGGTTGATTTGGCCTCCAGTTTTTTTGATGTTTTATTGTATAAGTAATAGCAGTATAGGGTCATTGGAGGTACACAGTGAACTGAACTTATTCCGGACAGGTAGTATAAAAACTGCAAAACAATAGGAAAATACCTGAATACTTTTTTAATATATAGTAGAAATATTTTTTTTCACTAGATTCTTTTTCATTCTGCATTTTAATTATTTTTCAAGGCCAGTGATTTAACCCTCCCCATTTGAATCAGAAGTTCTATGTTTGGTTTTGTGTTTTTTTTTTAACTGAGTAGCTATTTACCTCTGTCACATACCTCACACAGAAAATAACTCACACTGTATGTAACAATCTTCACTGTGACAGATTTTTACAAACAAGAGTTTATAAACTTATTATTTCTCCATAAGTAAGGCACCAGATTTTGCCAGCACCAGAAATTGCACTGGCAAGTCTTTTTCCTCTTTTGAAATGTATGGAGTCATAAATTTGCACCAGAGAATCTGAAAGTAGGGATTCTCCCACTGCACAGCATAAATCAAGCTGTGGTATGAATGTGATCTGTAAGTCAGGCATGTTGAAGTTAGCACACATGCAGGCGAGTGCACAGAGTTGCCACTGCTATATATGATATACCCTGATACCGTGCTGACAGTGGTGGCAACCAACAAGGAAAATTTTGGAGACCCATGCCCAGATCATACAAAGCCTTGTGGATATATACATAGACATCTATGCTTCTTCATTTTTTTCAGAGAAAGAAGAGACAGTTCACATCACTGATTTCTCAAGAGCCTAAACATTTGACTATGAAAAATTGAGGACTCAGAAACTAAAGACTGAATACATGTCTTGTCAGCTGCATGCAAGGGAATGGACTTTATGAGCCAGATGGTCCTTCATCATATGTTCCTTGTATGTGAATACAGGCTAATAAAAGTGATTTGAACAATTCTTTTAAGATGTTACATTAACTGTAACAAATTTAGGCTCCTACTTCCAGTGCATAGGTTTGAATC
This sequence comes from Psilopogon haemacephalus, assembly GCA_013396835.1. Taxonomy (NCBI): domain Eukaryota; kingdom Metazoa; phylum Chordata; class Aves; order Piciformes; family Megalaimidae; genus Psilopogon; species Psilopogon haemacephalus. The sequence continues at coordinate 110,079 of VWZI01014480.1, forward strand.
ATATCCAAGCTAGACACTTCAAACAGTCAAAAATCATCTCTGTAAACCCCTCTCCAGGGTCTCTTTTTGAATGAAAAAGATAACAAATTTCAGACATTTTATGGTAGAAAAGTCTCTTCCAAACCATAACTAAAGACTATTGATACTAGAATAATTGCAGTTTATTCTGTTACAGTAGCAGTAGTGAAAGAGTTATAATAAACAGACATCTGTTTTTTACCATAAAATTCACTTAGACAAAAGAAAGTGATTAAAATATTTTTAACTGGACTACTTTAACATACCCTCTGTTGCTATAGCAACAGAATATTTCTATTCAAGAGCAATAGGAAACTATCCTAATACTGAGAGTTTAACTACAATGGATTTGCCTGATGTTAGGCAAACTGAACACAGCAGAACATTATTACACATTGCTCATAAATAGACATGATCTAGCCACAAAGGAACACAAAAGAATGAACTTTGCAATTACTTATTAAAGAAAAATCTGTGTTCTACTGTCACACTACCGGGCAAGTAGCATGGACCAGATGCAAGCTGATGGTAATGAACTACAGAGGTGTTTATTTCATACTACTTCTGATCTGGTCCAGTGGACTGAATGCCTACTAAACAACAGGAACCTTCTATGTGCATTCATGGAATATACTTAAAATGTGAACTAAAGCAGAGAAAGTGGGGACTAAAGTACACTGCTTATGATTGGTGAAAAGCTAGTCAACAAAATCAAGGGTGTATAGTTCTGTGAATCTTTACTTTTTCCCCTGCTTATTGTAGTGAAACTTTGGCATCATAAGCATATTGTAACTTTTTTTAAAGGAGGAAGGCAAATGTCATGTTCTTCATCTCAGAAGGTGTATTCTAACAGTGTCTAACAGCATTGCTTTGTGTAAGTTTTTCTATACCTACCAAATATTACAGTACTTTCTCAACTATTCTCTTAATTCCATTCAGAACGGTCCTCTCCTGTCTATTTACTGGAAACATAGTGGCATACAATCTGCTGGTCTGCTGCTTCCGTTAAAACTGATACCAAGTTAAAAATTATATAGGGTTACCACAGAGACAAAAATCAGGACTACTCAATCTTCTAAACACTTTAGGAAAACATAGGTTAAAAGACCAAAGACATTATCAAAATCACAGCCTAATACTGGAAAAAAAAAAAAAAAACAAACTACTTTAAACAAGAGATTTGCAATACTTTGCAAGCTTTGCAGTAAAACCCAGGCTGCCTCACCCAGTGTGTGAGAGCAATGGGACACTGTAGATTTTTCTAGCTGGAGCCACCAGCTGCTAAGCAAATATCTTTCCTTCAAGTCATTAATTTCCATTTTGGTTTTAAGTTACATGGGCAAACAGAGCTAAAAGCACACGTTAAAGTAAGTAAAGAGGCACTGAAATTCTGCAAAGGAACAAACCAGAAAAAGGCATTCCATCATTTTTTCTCATATTTACAAAAACAGAAATATGGAAAGTTAAAATGCTAATGATACTTTAAAATCATTGAGTATTTAGAGCAATTAAAATCCTTAAAGATTACTGCATAAAGACATTTCTACAGGATTATGCTCTGCCAGTATCAGAAATTCCCCTTTACTAAACAAGTTCACATAACAGCTCAATGTTTCCAAACCTACAAAAACTGTGAAGTGCTATGTTTTCCACAGAGAAAAAGAGACACTGTTTTCTTTTCTGGAATAAGTAATTTTACATTAAGTGAAACTATAAAGCCAGAAAAATGTGAAGAAAAAAAAGTTGCCAGTTCCATCTGAGAACTACACCAACCCCTGAAGAAAGCAAAGTCTCAGAAGCATGTCCTATACGGAAAACAGAACCATTACTGCTGTATGTTACATTTTCATATGCCACATTAAATGCATTTCTGCCACTTGCCTCTGGAATTAGAAAATACTTTACTGTGTGATTCAAAAGTTCTGCTGTATTTGGTTTGCCTGAGCTTCTGTCAGCAGCAGTTCACACTCTAGAAGATGTTAGAGAAAGTACCTCTTATAAACACATCTTGTATCTAAGAGTAGCATATTGTGCATCAGTATGGAAGTGATAACATTAAACAAATACATTTTTTCTTGAATTGTATGGTTTCTTGATCTGTCTATGAAAACGACACAAATTATTTCAAGCAAGGAGCAAACTTCCCTTCCTCTATTTCCAAATTGAAGTTATTCCTAGAGAAGAGGCAAGAATAAAGGAATGCAAGACAGAGACAGACTGACTACAAATGTCTTGGCAAGGATGGCACAATTCCCTATTGTGGAAAGCAAAACTAAGTCAGAAAAAAAGAAAAAATGTACATACATTAAAAGTCTGAAAACCACAGCTCAATTGTATCTTCATGCCACATTAAGAATTTAGAAAGCAGAAATGCATCCAGAGATGAGGTCACTGATCAACTTAATCCAGGATTTCTAAATCTTTATTATTTTTAGATCTTTATCAGAAAATATTTTACATTCTTCACTCTTTCTTGAGAGAAATAGTGAAGTTTTAATGAAAAGCTTTTAAAGGGGAGATTTTCAGCAGAAATTTTGATTAAAGCAAGCATAAAGAAGACAGAGCAGCCATTAGCTGCAAGAGCTAAGCATGGTGTATGAGCTCTGGATTTAAGCTGCTGAACTGCTTATACAAATTTGAGCAGCTGCACCATGAGAGGCTGAGAGGTGTGACTGAATACTCAGTGATCCTGTAGCTAAGGCATTCACAAGGTTGTGCAAAGAACTATTTGTGCAAAGATCAGGTACAAACAGGATCTTCTACGTTCCTGTTTTATCATACTATTCTGTGGTGGGTCTCTTGCCTTCAATTTTGACTAGACACACCACCTGGTCAATACACACCAGTTTCTATATTTTCCAGTAATATATGTTTCACTGGAAAATTCCCAAGCAGTTCTCACCAAGAATGAACTCTTATTTGTCAAGCCAGATGAGCAACCCCACCACCTGACAACCTTTCCCACACTTTTTGGCAGGTAGCACCAGGTATAAATGCCAGCAGGCATCATTCCAACTCCAGAAGGTGTTCACTGTAAACTGAAGTAGTAACTCAAGGGAACTCCCATGAATTGAGACAGCAGCTGGGAACATTTTCATTCCAGGAGGGGAGAGGTCTGGAGAGAAGCAGCCCTTGATGACAACATCAAGCTTCAGCAGATGTCTACACGGGTACTAAAGTAGAAATATTGGGCTGAAAGTGAACAGGGAGAAAATTATGTTCAGTTTCCAGTTAGGCAGTGAGACATGGAAAGCCACAATAGAGGTCCTGAACAAAAAAATAAATGTATACTGTGATGGTGTATCTTTTCAGATACTGCAATTACCTATGAGAAATCAATATGTCCTTCAGACAATTAATTATGCAGTATAAAAGCAGACAAAGACACAAGAATAGATCAGAAGCAAAGTGTTCATCCTAATGTACACAACCTCTCCAGGACAGCTAGAACTGCACTTCCCAGAACAACATTAGAACCACATGAAAACCCAAGGCCAAGTTTTCTGGAAAGGAATGAGTTATTGGCATTCATGGTCTCATCACCAGAAACCATCACAAAGAAAACATTGTGTGCTTCAAGACTAAGCAGAATTCACATTACTGAGACGCTAGTACCATGCTTCGAGGATTAGGAACAAGGCAGTAACAGCATTACTAATGGCAGAGATACACATCAAAGCATGCCTTCTGGAGACAAGTATTCTTCCATCTCTATAAAACAAAATATATGCAAAATACAATATCTTTGTTTCTCTTTTGAGAGCATTGAGACTGACAAGTAGTGGAAAGGTTCATACTTCACAGCTAGACATGTCTCAAGGAGCAAATGCCTTAGGAAGTTAGTCCTTACTATAGACAAAGCTACAAGATGCAGTTTTGTTTAAAAACGCAGGGATAAAGCAGTAGTTTCAGAAGATGTGGAAATTGGCACAAATGCATTCATCATGTGGAGAAAGATGAGCTGAGGGAACAATTATTTCACAAGCAGAAATGCTGAATCAGTAGAATATGTGGGTCTATGAAAAAATATTTATAGCCCAACAACTAACAGAACCAAGAGATCTGTAATAGATAGTTTCATTATTAAAAGTTACAGAAATTACAAAACAACAACTGATTAATACTCTGTTTTATAGGAAGTAGACTGAATGGATGGTAAGACTAAGGCAACAGGCAAAAACGTTGCCTATAAAGCCTGTCAGCTGTTTGTTTTGATTGTGTTGGGAACCTTAGGCCAAGAGTTACTTATTGCTTCTTTGCAGTTCCCTATCATAAGTTGTGTGCACTGATTCTCGCTAACACACAAGTTCAGGAAGAGAGTTTTTCTGAGCTTTGTAAAACGTGTAGCAACTCTGACTTGTTGAGACATGAAACCTCCATGCCCGCGGTAGAACTCAAGTCAGTCAGTGTCAATTGGGAACTTAAGCACAAAGTGTCATCTAATAGGTGCTTTGAAAGCAAATAATGACAGAGTTGCCAGACATCCTAGAGTGTCGCAATAGTTACTAACCGTACAAAGACAGACATCAGAAAAGGATGCACCAAAGAACAAGGCTATTGTTTCACACTCTAGCAGAAGAATAACTGACAGAACAAAACAAAACTAAGAACCAACCAAACAAACAAAACCTACACAAGAAGGAAGTAAATCATAGGGGACAATAATGAAAGAGTCAAGGTCAGTATCGTCAGTTCAGCAGATCACAGTACCAGTCCTCAAAGAATGGGAGAATGCAAAAGGCAGAGCTGTGCCAATGGTCAGTGACATTGATTTGATTGTTTTAGCAAGATTTTCAAACATCAGATAACAGCAAACAACATCAGGTGTGAGTTGGAGGCTACATTAACTAGAACCCAAACAAGCATTAGAAAAGACATGATGGCATGAAGGGAAAGGATGGCTTCTTGGAACACCTGCACACTGCTGATGACTGGCCCTACCAAGTCAAGAGGGGCTTTCACAGAGAACATGCAATAGTTACTTAAGGAATGTGTATGTACAGCACAAATGTAGGGATGCATCCCTGGAACTGTTTGTTAGCTCTTAGGCTGTAGAGAGAGTTTATGGCAAAGCTGTTCAACAAATATATGCTAAGTTCATGCTAAGTCAGTGGAGATGTTATAAACAATATGTAAACAGGACTGTTTATATTTTCTTAAAAAAAAACAACAAACCAAACCAAACAAACAAAATAAAAGGTCAGTATCAAGATATAAGTTCTCCAAAAGCAGCATCTTAGAAGGATCTCCAATCCAAAACTCATACTCAGTGTTAGTGATAGGAGAGGATTTTCTCTGGGTCTGTTCATTAAATTCTCAAGAGAATTCTGATGGTCATCTTGGAGGCAGCTAACAGTATTCTTTACTCTTCCAGAGGAGAAAATTAAAAGTGTGAGAATTTCTGTTATTAAAACAGAGTGAATTATTTATATATGTATTAGGATTTACATTACAGAAAAGCAGATTTACAGCAGCTGAATTAGAAAATCAATGAAGGAAGTGCTGATAGATACAGGAAAACAGTTAAATTGTCCTAATGTTGGCTGCACATGTTTGTCTACAGCTATCTATTTTAAGAATCTCTGAATCTTTGCTTGGTGAGTTACTTATCAAATAAGTTCTTAGCATGCTGCTCCAGGCAGTATGCAATATGCAGTATGGAATTACAGCAATTAAAAACCTAGGCAGAATTTTGATAACAGTAACATTGGGATTAGGAAGTGATTTTTATTTTATGATACCTGACTGCTTCAGTGGGCCTGAGACACTTATTCAAAGACATACCTGAAGTTAATGGCAGATACGGAATCTGAGTTTGAATTTATAATCTAGAACTCTAGAACTTCAATAGAAGCTGAATTTACCAGGTTTATAATCTAGAAAATATGTCCTTGCTTATTTTAAAGCAGAGATAAATTTCCTTTGCCTTTTTTTCTGAGGCTTTGTCCTATACATCACTCTGCTGATTTATTATACACAGACATGAGGTAACAAGTAAATATTTATTACTTATTATTTTATGTTGTGTTTATTCATGAGAAGCAATAGACTATCTGTAACTGGGCTTGCATCCACTATGAAGCTCTTTTTTAAGATGCTTTATACCTTTGATTTGCCTCAGCTTGAAAATTACCACATTTATTTTGCAGGCAATAAGGAATGTTTGGTTTCAGAAAAAAATGTCCTCATGTTTCCGTTACCAAATCTAAACTCAGAAACAGCATAGAGAATTACTTTTCTCACTTATTTCATTAAGAAAGCAAAAAATGTTTGATGGAAGGGTTTTGTTCATCTTCGATAAGATTCCTGTGAAATCACTGTCTCCAAAGCACACATGCTTTAGGCCTGCCATCCTTTCAAAAGTCTAAGCATTCACAAAAATTCTGTGGAGTAAATGTGCATCTGTCTATTTGTAATTCATCCTCCAGACTCAGGGATTTATAATCTATTTTCTATTTGTATCTGTCTGATCAATAAGGTACGTGGTCACAAAACAAGGAAATAAACTAGTGTGAACTGAAACATTGAAAGTTTCTAACTGGTGCCCACTGCCGTATTTGAACTGGTGACTTGCTTTGTTGTTGTTGTTGTTGTTAAAAGATTCCATTATTAAAACTTTGTGTGGTCTTTTCTCATTATTTAAATATGAATCCTTGTTTCGCTAAACAAGGTCCTCCTCTTTTAGTGATAGAAGAGTAGAAAGTAAAACATCTAATTAATACATTCCTCGGCAACATCCCACCAGCACAACCAGAGACTGGTTTGGTTTTCAAAAGAATCTTTTCCTTCAATAGCTCTTACTAGAAGTTCCCTTTCAGCTTACCAGAGTCGAAGTCTTGCAGTCCTCAAATACAATTGGTTTTATCATGCCTCCCTTCAGTACGAAAATGCACTTGGTTTCACTCCATTTTGCTCGGTTTCATAAGGGAGGAAAAAAACCCAGTAATTATAAGTTTACTTAAAAGAAAAAATCTAACGGTGACAATCATCACACTGACTTCAACATTTTCTGTATCAAATTTTCTAAGTTCATTTCCTTTCAGTATTTCATAATCCGAAATTAACTGAAAATTGAAATAGCATCTAAAGACAAGTGTTAAAAGTTTCTTTTTTCCCCCAATAAACATCTTGAGATTTAACAACTGGTCTAATTTTGTTTAGTTAAAGCCCATCTTTATTGCCTTTTCCAGCTAACGCTAAAAGGTGTAAACATCTCACACAACGAAAACTCTTTGGTGTGCTCAGCTGAAAGGAATAAACAGACTTGAAGTTGCAGGTGATGGACTGAAAAAGCAATTACCAGGGGGCTTTCTAGAAGAATTAGTGTCTTTTAATATGTTGATTAATCAGCTTTTAAATATTGGTTAAATCTTTCCAAGCAAAGGGAATGTCTCTATTGCTTGTAGACGACAATGGTATTTGGAAGAAAAAAACAAAACAAAACAAAAACAAAAACAAACGGGTGTGTTTAATTGCACAAATATAACTATTTCAAGATAGTAAAAAGTTCTTAGAAACACATTTATTGTCTACCTATACTGAACATTTTACTGAGGGATTTTCTTATTCTCCCAAAAGCAGGCAACTTCTCAAAGACTTAAATGAGCGCAGTTGGGAGTCTAGCCGCCCCCGGACGAGATCCGCTAGGACGGCGAGAGACGCTTTGTAACCTCAACCGCTCCACAAAGCCTCCGAATGACAAGGTATTGATGGCATTAAGCATCTCAAAGTGCTTCACACTTTACTTAAAGTAAGTGGTAATAGGCCTGCTCTTTGGGGCTTCAATTAGTGCTATGCATTGGAAATGGCTCCTGAAAGCTTCTTAAGATTTCTCAGTCGAAGGCAACTTCGGAAAGCGAATAAAATAACAGATAAATAACTTCTTAAAAGCCCAGTTATAATTATTATTAAATGTAACCTAGGAATACTCTGCCTCTTTCTTGCAAGTAAACACAATTATTTACAAAAGCTTCTTAACTTTTAAGTGGCTTGTGACACCCACGTCTTTATACAAATTTAATGAAAGGAAAATGTCAAATGTCCTGTTAGCTTACACGGGATTAAATCTTTTGTCTGTGCTATGTGATAAATTCATAATTGCAGTTTCCTGATTTTTCACTTGTACATCTACTTGCGTGTTAATTTTCTTGCCCTCTAAGTATTCTCCTTTATTGTAATCTAAATTCCAGAGTACAATTCGCTATAAACATTGATTTTTATATCATTAATCTCCTTCTTAAAACATTGCTCTCAATTCTTTCTGTGATTTTAGATACAGAAAGCGTCCACTAGACCACTCCTGAAACTAAGTATGTGTGATTCTGTTTGCACAATATAGTCCTACACTATCCCTTGTCTCTATTTCTAGTATCTCCAGGTTGCACTTACTATTTGCTATCCTCTATTGTGTTTATAGCTTTTAACAATTATAAATATACCTAAAATTCTTTGAGACTGCAAATAAAAGAAGGAATGCAAAGCTTCACAACCTACAGGGCATTTTTGTTCAATGTCTTTACAGTCCCTTTGTTGGCATTTCCTAGTTTCCAGCTAAAAATATGATCTGTGACAGATCAACTTTTAAAAAACCCCGAGAAACAAATTAGATTTCATCGTGCAATGTATTGAGTGCCCTGCTGCATTTCCCAGAATGAAATAAATACGTTCCCAGAATAATTCCTGAAATCCATGGCATCTACAAGACTGTGTTAAGGTCATTGCTAGACAGTATAGCACTATACTAACTAACTAGGGGTCAGATAAGCATCTTTCTGATGGGGAGAAATGCCCAGGCTTTTCTTACAGGAGAGAAATGTCAGCTTTTTAAAAGCCATACAACAAAACACCTATTACCTTCAGTGTTATCCCCACTAGTTTATGTTTATTTACTGTATGTGTGGCAATAACACATATTCCAAGATTAGCATCAAAGAGACTCAAAATTGCAGTTGTATAACAATTTGGCGAGTTTGAAAGAGTGCCACAAAGGTTCTTCGTCTGGGAACATCTAACGGCTCAGCAGAGAGGGTGTTTCTATCGGCACTCCAAGTCACAGAAGCCTGTGGGGTGCAGCAGGATTTGCAGGTTTTCCTGCCAGGCTGTTTACCCTGAGGCTGCTATAGATAGTCTCAGTTTAAGGCTGCACTAGCTATGCTTGGAACCTACTGTATTCCTGACAGAAGTGCATACAGTAAATAAAGTTAAATATTAGTGGAGAAAGTTGGAATGCATACAGACTATATTTGTGTGTGTGTGTGTATATATATATATATATATGAGAATTTACATGTACAATGACAGTCTGGACATTAACTGCATATAATCCAAACGAGAAAGCAGGAAGAAAATCATGCATTAAAGAGCTGTAGTATACATGCAAACTTTATCTTTAGACAAGTTTTTACAGTGCCAGAAATAGGAGAACTTAAAGTGCAAGCACTGATACATGCTGTTTGGTTTGCTTTCAACCACTTTTCAATTTTTGAGCTCCTATACATTTTTTTGCTGGAAATATGAATGTCTGAGCTTGTTTTTTCTTGTACTGCAGCTTCCATGATTATTAATACCAGCTCTGCATGTTACTAGAGTAAACGGAAGTGCACGTTGAAGCAAGAGTAGGTATCATTATGCAACTGCATTCTGCCAAACTGGACAACATAATTTTTAATTATACCTTTAGGATCTATTTCCAGCTTTATTTGAGCTACAGATACATCCATTCTGATCCATCAGAAAGTTAAACCACCAGAGGGAGACAACATTTGAACCAGCAGTTTTCCATGACAAAGATAACCTACAGAAAACAAATGCACTTCATGAGGTAGAGTGATTTTTTTTAAACTCAAAGGACTGTGATGCTTCTAATCCCAGACTCAGTGCTAATGAAATTGATTTATCACTACATTAAATGAGCTCCTTCAGGACACAACTTCTGTGATATGTTGTTTTCAGTGGTAACAATGGCTCGAATTGCACCCAGGACCCCTAAAGCCTGCCACATGTTCCATGCTTCATATTATGGCACCTGGCATCATTAGTGAGGGCCAAATGACAAACCAAATGGATGAACAGAGCCAGGTTAAAAATAAATCATGTAAAAAATCATGACTTGGCTTCCTGTAAAGCGCCACAAGCAACTGTGACTGGAAGGGTCGTAGGGGCAGGTCTGAGCAGGCAATGTACTGGATGGGAAAATCTGACACTGTCACTGCTTGATAAAATGATATGAGGAACCATCCAGGAGGATAGTCTGTTGGCACTGCAGTCCTCTATTCTACCCATTTGAACAGTTATCCATGGGCATGGAAATGTCCTTACACCAGATGCTAAAGGCTCATCTGATTTGCTGTAGAGTAATGCTAGAGACAGTTTTGGGCCACTTACAGCTATAATGATTTTCCAAACAACAGTAGTCAGATCCACTTTGCCAGAAGCCTGCATACTCAGATCCCAGTTCACCAAGGGGGCCAGGTCAGGAATGGCTCTCACCATCCACATCACTGGGCTTTCCATTCTGTGTCCAAATATTCTTAAATACACACTAATGTGCTTCTCTGAACCAGGGCTTTTTACAAAAGTCCATAACAGCTCTGGATATCAGTGTATGCCCCTAAATAATGATAACAAAACCACTGAAGTTTAGATTTTTTGGTAGAATTACTAATTTGTGTGAGCTCATTTCTTATAACTGAATACATATTTAATTTTAAAACATCTGTTTAAGAAAATAAATTAGAGAATGAAGTATTTGGGAAGTGTGCTGATTTGAACTAATTGAAGGATTTGAATGAGAAATTAGACTATAGGCTGAGAAAGGAAAACACTGATGATGCTACTTCACTCATAGCTTTACTGAGAAAAAAAATGTTTAAGAGTTGTAACCCAAACATAGATAAGACAGAGCTGCTTGAGCTGATTGAGCTACTTGAGCTACTCTGGCTGCTGCATGTCTCGCCCTACTTTCGCAGCTGGATCTGAAGAATTTCACTAACTTCTTTCCCACTGCTAATCCCCCTCGGATCTACCTTTGCTTATCTTCTGCAAAAGACAGATGATGAGATAAGACTGGGAAGGGGGGCAAGGTGGTAGGGTGGTTGACAACCCTTCTTAGGGACTTTGAACTCTGGGAGGTGTGGTGTTTCTCTATTACCTTTTTACTGTATATATCTGTAAATATCTGTAATATATTGTAAATATCTGCTTGTATATTTTACAAAGCTGTAAAATATAAAGCTTCATTCCTTAACTTACAGCCATCTGAGTCTAGCCTGGGTTATTTCAAAGGGTGTGTGTGGGGGAGGAGGGGAGTGGATAACTGCTGAAACATCACAGAAAGCATTAGAGTAAGCTTAAGAGATTTAAAAGAAGTCAAGAAGCTATACTTGAAAACTTAAAAATTCGACCACTTCATATTTAAGTGTTGCCAGTTTTTAGAAAACAGCATACATTTAAAAGCCATGTAGGAGATGATGGTTTTATTTTAATTCTGAGCATTCTCTTCTTGTTGATTTTATTTGAACATACTTTATGATTTATTTTTTATGACACACAGTCATATATATGTGTTAAACCCACAGTATTTATAATTCAAAAGATAAAATTATATATGAAGAGAAATATATACAAGGCTATGTTTTTTCACCTGATATTGTTTTTAAGTTGTATTAGTTTTCTAATAAGATACAAGTCCAAAGGTTTAAAATTGCCACAGGAGAGTTACGGTCTCTGAGGAGCACAATGCTCACAGCTGCAGTGAAATATCCATCACTGAAAATTTCAGCACTTTTAATTCCATCTCAGTGACATCAGTGAGGTAACTGATACATTACTCACATGTGGTACTCAGTGTGTGATTTAACCAAATTTCTAGGAAGGTAATTTAAAATTTATCATTAGCATTTTTTTTTCTAAGAAAAAATCAGAATGATAAATATTAGTGTGGATAATGTGGTTATTAGTGGTGGATTTTTTTCCATTATGATTAAAATATGATGGGATTTTCCCAAGATTTGAAATTATCATTAAACCTTTTGCTGATTAGTTTTCGAGTTTGTTTGGGCGCTTTTGTCTTTTTTTTTCCTCCACAAAATTGGGAAATTTGTTCTGCAGAAATAGCTTAGCCAACCTTATAGAAGCTTTTCTGGTTATAAATTACTCAAAGGATACCTCACTTATCTAGTGTCTGCAGTTTGGCGAAAGCCATGTTTTCTTAATCACTGCTGCCAGACTTGTCCCCATTGTGATCGGTTATGTGGTAGTACTGCTTTTAGTCTTGACATTGTATATGTGGGCCAAGGTATCTACTAATCCATATTGTGGCACTGTGTTCCCTTACCTACCTAAGATGTGTTAGGATCCTGATGCTTTCTCTACAGCAGTACAGTCCAAAGAGCTGTTTGCCTTGTAGAAATGCTGAAGTATTGTATTATTTAAACCTATTTCCTTTCCATAAGCTGCAAGAGCAATAGAGAGTATAGATGCAAGGAGAGTCCCTGAACCAGAAGTTTCTTGTTTGGAGATGACAGCACACAACCAAAAAATGGCTTCAGACTCAGTATGTGAAACTCTGCACTGTGAAATATTTAATTTGATAGATTGGAGACTGTAGAAAGGCCAGTGAAAGGAAGCAATAGTTGAAAGATTACTAAACTGCAAACTTGGAAGGGAAAATAACAATGGGAAAACTTCACAATGGGCAACACTTACAGAAATTTGTGCTAAATATTCTCTTAGCTTACCCTTGCAGAAAACTCACTTGACAAAATTATTGAGGACCAAGAGAAGTGCCATGGTCATTAAAGAACGGAAAAACTCTGTATTCTAGTGTTAGGTGGCAGCTAAACAGCCTATTTAAAGGGGAAAGATGACAGCTGCATTTCAGAGGCTTCCCAATCCATGTTGTTTGAATGTGAGAGATGTAAAAAAGACCATGGAAAGTTTTGCTTATATAAGATTCTCTAAAAGTGTCAAAGCCATGAATCAGATTCAGACCACTACCCCTTACAGTTTTTATCTAATTTTGCATTAACAAGATGATTATAAAAAGCACACTGCAGACCATCATTCAGCAATCTGGCCAGCTGGTGTACAATGCTGGTGTTTGCTGCAAATCCTGCTGGGCTGTTGCTGGCACTCAGCCCATCCAGATCAGGAGGCTGCATTTGATGCTCTTTGATCCAGCCTGCTTTTTGATGCTCCAGCTCAGGAAGTCAGAACTTATTAGAAAATATAGCTATTGCAAGTAAACATTTGAGCCGCTGCAGAAGTGCCACAGACTTTGGCCAAGTTCTCATTGGGATAGTGCTTGCTTATTTAATTTCATATAATAATTGAGAAGGCAACAGGCAGCAGACAACAGAAAAGAGGGAACAACAGTACAGTTGGCTATGACTCACTGGTTTCCCAGTGATGGCAATGGGACAGCTTTGTGCAAAAGTGCTACTTGCTGCACTGTGACACTTGGTATATTTTTTTGTGAGAGTTGTGAACCATGTTCTAATCCTCTTACCAACTTTTAGTAGCCTTCTCCTCTTCATTCTGTTCCTCTCCAGTTCTTTTTTATCTGGCCCCAAAATGGGGCCAGCTTTCAAGAGAACATTATTTCTTTTCTCACATAGAAAACTCCCACTGGTATGTCCTCAATTTTTCAATGTTCCATTGTTGACACATACTTATCTAGTTTGTGATGCACTACTAGATCCTTTTCCACAGGATCCTAATTTTGTATTTGTACATTATACTTCACTTAAGCACAGCAATTCCTTCTTTTTAATAAATCCTACATACAACTTGTTACATCAGCATACAACAAAGCAAATTATTACCATGGCAGGGGATTTGAAATAGATGACCTTTTAGCATCCCTTCCAACTGAAACCATTCTATGATTCTCTGATTAGAGGTATAATTTAAAACTGCAACAATTCATATTTGCACTAAATTTGCTTGTAACTCTTACAACATATCCTGCAATACGTAGAATATCACAGAAAAAAAAATAGAAATACGCTTACATATTATTTTATTTAGCTATTTAATGTGCACACTTGAAGGCACTGAGTGGGAATCATCTACAAATTCAAGGTCTAGCCTAGATAAAAGGCTCTTTTTAGTCAGTGGAGAAGAAGAAAATTCTCCAGAGGCTGATTCAATCCAAATGCCTTGATTGGTTACTTCAGAGAGGTAGTAATCACTCTCTGGATGTGACTTCCTACATTGACTACAGAAGAAGCCAAGACAACTGCTTTTAGAACAGATAGTAAATCTCCAAATTGCTAAAAATTGTACAAGATTAGTTCCTGCTGCATCTTGTTGCTCTCTTGGAACAGACAATCAGATCTAAATCCTTCAAAGATTTAGGCCCTAACTCCCATTGATTTCTCACTGTGAGATTCTTTTAGCCATTGACTTCAATGAGTTTCACACACACAAACGTAGTGAATACCTAATATTGGGTGCTGCAAAACACTGCAAAAACCTTACCAAATCTGTCCACGACGATTTAAGCAGATACAGCCTTCAAGAACACACACCTCTTGAGGCAGAAATTTCCATCCCCGTTGCAAAAGGGAACATGTATTGATGTTTCAGGTGCAGTAAATCCCTCATCCCAAGGAAGCAGAGGAGGGAAGAGATGCAGACACTACCGTTTGGGAGAACCATTATCGGGTTCGAGAGAGCATTTGATTATTTTTTTTGTCACAAACCCTTCAATTGTTTTAAAAGATTGTTAAAAAAAAAAAAGAAGAAGAAAACTAAAAAAAACCCACCAATACCGACAAGCCGAAACAACTTAGAACAGACCTGGCAGGTGTTTTATTACAGTAACACCATCCTGAAATTACACTTATTCAAATTTGCAACATTTCAACTTGAGTGTTCCTTAATGACATAAAACTAACTCTTTTTTTTCTGTCTTTTGAAGTTACAACATTGTAGATGCTGATTGTTTAATTGTCCTTCCAATCATGCACTTAACTTTCCACTTAGTCCCATGACTTGAAGACATTAACAATCCTCACTAATGTGGATTGCCTTAGGATGTTTAAGTTTATTTGTAATGGAGGCAAACATTCACTGTTTGGATGAATTCTATAAAAGCTGAACATTTTCTGCCCTAGGCAAAGTTTTCGGAAAGACTTCATATGGTTTTTCTGGTTGTAATCAGTGCAATCAAATTATGCATAATCTGGTTTTCATGGTTTCAGTGTTGGATCATGTGAAGTCTAATTACTACAAAAAATATTTTTTTGTATGTACCTTGAGATATTCATTGTGGACTTATAACACAGTATTTGAAGATTCTCAACTACTAGGAAATTTTTTATTTGAATGTTTCTTTTTTTTTCCTCAAATGCAACTGAAATTGCAGTAGTTAATCACAGTAACTTAAATAAATGGTCATGAAGTCCTGGGTTAACAGAGTCTGGTCTTACAAGCTCCTCTCCTTACGCTCAGATGAGAGGGAAAGTAAATAAAAAAACCCCAAAACAAACCTCTGGGTTGAGATAAAGAGAGTTTAATGGGATACACTATACAGTTACCTTATCGAAAGCATAAGCAAAAGCCAGTGACAAAACACTTCACTCAACCCAAGAACGCAGAATCCAGCCCAGCATTAAAAACAATACCCCAAACTTTGAAACTGGAAGCAGCAGCTGGTGTAGGATGCTTCTCTTGCTACAATCTGAACTTCAAGATGGCTCCAGCCAGCAGTTTTCATTTTGAAGCAGGCATGATGACAACATGGTACTGAATATAAGCAGTAGATTCAACCCAATCCGTGACTAAAAGTAGTATATGCCCAATGGGCAGAAGAAAAGGATAGAAATCATTATATTTTATTTCCATGAAAAATATTCCATGCAATAGGATTAGATTCTTGCTTACACACATAAAGCAAAGAAGTTAAAAGGGTCTTCTGCATCCAACAGGGAGTTTTTGTGGGACTCTAGTAAATTCCAGACAGGAACCTAAGGCAAAACCTTCTATTACATATCACAAGTAATTTTGTATAAGCAGGCAGCCTTCACAAAAACTCATCCTGCTCTACTGTGTTTCAAGAAGGATGAGTCTTATTAGTTCATCTCTCTCTCCAGCTGTGACTTTAGAAAAGGTTTTCTTAGCCTTAAGATTTTAAATTTTTTAATTATACTGGGAAATCTGCATTAGGGAGTTATTATATTGAGAGGATGAACTCTACATTTCCTTCTCCCAGAGAGTCCTAAACATTTTTTTTTTTTTTAACCAAAAATAAAATTGAACTGGGAAAATTTAGGAATAGAATGACAGGACATTAATTCTGCCAGTATTCCTACAGGGCCATTTACTGAATGTGGATAGATGGGCCATTTATTTCTATATCACTCTATCAGAACTGTGATGTGACAGAGTATAAGCAATGCTGTTCTGCTGTAGTGGGCTCAAACCAACACATCTGCTTTGCTTCTGCATTTAGCTGCTGAACACTACTTAAGTCACTTTATGTACATACAAAAAGTACAAAATTCAAAAGAAATACTAGGCACAGATGCAGATTACCTGCTGATCCAAGACAACACGAGGAGACAATTCCCATGGTGGTCTTACATGGACATAATAATTGAGTAGATATAACTGTTTATTCTTTTCGACCTTTTGACAAATCCTGCAGATTTAACTATGTGTAACTATATACAACTATATGTAACTGTTTCTTTTAGTGTCTTGAGACTTCTTTGAGAACTAAAAAGAAATACATTTGTATCAATCAAATTGTTGAAGTTACTGGTGTTACTGGTGTTCTAATCTTAACTCAGAATAGAAAATGCATACTATCTTAATTTGTTTTTACTTAATGTAGCAAAAGGTAAATTACTGTTAATAATCAGCTAAAACCAGCCTGATTTAAGGTTGACCTTCTCTGGAGTTATGTTACTTGAAAGCAGTTCCTGATTTCAATGTGTTAATGATATGTAAAAAAATCATACTTAGCTTCTGGGTGTGTCTTTTGCCTAAAGTGAATGCATATTTTAAACAATGTATGTTTGGACTCGACTGTGTAAAATTATGTCTATCTGATTTAAAATACTCAGGGACTGAAAACTACACCATTAGAGTTAACCTAGTGAAGGGTCTACAGTCCACTATGCAACATCTTTCCCTCCACAGCAAACCCACACAGACTATTATGTTCAGTAGTCTTTTGGAGGATTCTCATTAGTCAGAGAGAGAGCTGAGGGTCTTGTTTTACAAGAACTTTTCTCAGCAGCTGCGCTTCTCCCTCCTCAACATCATCCCCTCAGGGTGACCTATATTTAAGCTGCCATAGAAAGGCCTGTCTTTGCGTAACCACTATGAGTAAGTCCTCTTCCGTGTGCAGCTATGTGAAAAAGTGGATGAGAGAATTATTACAACTCAGAACTAAAGTAGAGATGTGTGTGCCATTATTTCAAGCAAATTAGTCCCTTAATCCCATTGAGTATTTATTTACACTCATGATGACGCCAAACAAGGCTCAGCAGAACCCCTTGCAACATGTAGAGATAACAAGGTAGAGAAACAGGAGACATCTCACTTCGATATAAGCTTACTTAGGCCACATACACAGCAGTCAAAACTGTGAAGGAGACATTTGTAATTTCTTATGTATAGTTTCAAAGGTGTTCTCTCAAGGTAAAAAAAATGATGAGGAGAACTCTGGACCTGGTGGGTTGCCAGTGCTTGCAGTGTTCACATTAGGTGCAGAACTGGTTCCCAAGACTTATGAAGAGAGCAAATTTCTCTGTAGGAAGAAAGACTTTCTGTCATAGGCTCTGAAATACAGCATATAAGTATTTTAGAATTCACAATGTATACAGTTTTAAAATATTATTTTTAGAAAAGAAGTTGCAAAGACAAATTGATTCATTTTCTGAATTGATTTACCTTGCTTAGTTTAAAACAGCTTCATATATTATTGACATTCAATATGCATTAGGTTTTTCTAAAGGCATGGTGTTCCATGACTGCATGACTGGCTTTCAAAATTACAAAACCAGAAGTTCTTGCCCTTTCCAATATTTTAGTATCTTTGTCTTGTTCTGTTTTCTTTTCTCAGATTGTCTATTGTTTCATAGCTTACACATGAACCATGGATATTATTGACTATTATAAGTTCAAAATGTTGTTTCTGGTTTTTCTTTCAGTTGGATGTTAAATCTAACATC
This sequence comes from Psilopogon haemacephalus, assembly GCA_013396835.1. NCBI lineage: Eukaryota > Metazoa > Chordata > Aves > Piciformes > Megalaimidae > Psilopogon > Psilopogon haemacephalus. The sequence goes on from VWZI01014480.1 coordinate 128,282, forward strand.
TTAATAACTCTGTTGCCACTTAGTAGTGAATCACTGCCTTAAACAACACACCAGATAAGCTCACTTTTCACAAAAGGCGCTTTGCTGTGCACTCTGGGATTTGTAGTACAAGGTTTAGTCACTTTAAATCCATTTTGATTTTGGTGAGATGCTCAATAAAACACTGGAGCACCATAAAGTCTTCCCCTTGAATTTTTTATTACTTTGCAAAAGTAGCAAGTACAGCCTGCTTTGCTTAAGTATGAGCACAACATGCTCAATTGTTCCTTTGTCTTAGTATAATGCGAAACAAATGGAGCTAGAACAAATGTTGAAACTTTTGAAACTGAAGGAAGCTTTCCCACTGACTTCAGTGGAAACAGGTACAAGCTCATGATGGATAGCTCTGAAAATCTGAATTTGGCACTGTCTACTTAGAATGCCACAGTGTTCCACAGACTTTGTTGCTCTAATGTCACTGTGATGTTTTTAAAAGGAAGAAGTCAACAGAATGACTGAACAACTATGACACGCCAAAACTGTCAAGACTATTTTCAGCTACAACAAATACATTATGGTAACTGCTAAACACAAGGTAATTAATATTTATCCTGTATTTTGCTTCTTTGCTTGCTTGCTTTTGTTTAGGGGGAAAAAAAAAAAAAAGTGCATTCCTGCAGTAATTTCTTAAAGGAGAACCAATGATCAATGAAGGACAGTCTGACAATACACTACACAGTTCTGCACACCCTATGCACCTGGAAACAGTCATGACGGCAGTTGCACATGAATGCTTGTAGTTACACAAGATCTACCTGCTTGTCTTGTAGTAATTTCTGACTAAAGTGTAGTTCTGTTCCTTTAACCAGTGTTCTGAGATGGACACGGGAACACAACAGGAAGAAAGTTTCAGCCTTATAAACCTTGGTATGGGAGCTATCAGGCTGTCGAGGCTCCAGGTTTCCAGTGTCCAAGACATCTACAAACTTGCAGGTGAAGCATATTAAGGTGAGAAAGTACAGCGCCCATGAGCAGTTTTGATGTCTGCTGCTGCCTACTAAGGCTGTGTGAAGCCTACGGTAATTGAATCCCTTGTAGGGTCCCATCTTACGTATGGAACTTAACAATAGGTATTTACTTAAATTATATAGATTACCTCAGAGATGTGGAATCTGTATACCCTGCCCACTTCCCTTAACCTCTGGAGCTGGGATCCAGTGGAGAACGTAATGGGCTTAATTACGGTGTCTGGACTAGCCGCGCAGGACCCGGAAGGCAGGAGTTAACCTCACCTCACCTTTTACATGCCAGTGACCCCAGGCTTGGCTGGGAACCTGTTGGGGCCTCTGGAGCAGCTCCCGTATTGCCCCAATTCGCGCGAAAGGAAATCCCGCACGGGCACGGTCTGGGCGTCCTCGCGCTTCGCCTCGCGTGCCGTTAGCGACACTTAGGGCACCCGGGCCCGGCTGCCCGCTCCTGTCCACCCGAAGAGAAGCCAAGGGCACACGCGTCTGCCTGCCGTGCTGCCAGGTCGGCCGTCGGCTGCCGCCCAGGGCGGGCAGTGGGCCCGCGCTGCCACCGCTGTGGCCTGGCAGCAGTGGGGCTCGACGCCAACCCACCCACGCCTCTCTCCACCATCGTAAGCCGCTAAGCCCCGCAGGACCGGGACGGCCAGCCACCCGCGGCAGCGGCTGGACGGGCGGGGGTTGCGGCTGTCACATGGCAGAGGGAGGGGGCTGCGGAGGGGCGGGCGGCGCTCGGGGTTCTCCCGGCCGGGCAGAGGCGGGTTGAGGCGGTGGAAAGTTTGTGGAGTGGCTGGCGGCCGGCGGCGCTGCAGGGTCCCACTCTGCCGCTTTCTCCCTTTACTTTTTTTTTTTCCTGTACCATCTCTCCCTCTCTCACTGCCTTCCCCCACCTTGTCTGCTGCTCCGGGACATGAACAGGAGCCGCCACCCGCGCTGAGAGTCGGGAGGTTGCACCGCACCCGACTCTGTCAGTGAGGGAACAACAGGAACAGGAGTGCAGGCAATATCTTCCAGCCCGCCATGCCCCGCCGGCTCCGCGCGGCGCCCACCGCCTTCCAGGTGCTGCTGCTGCTGCTGCTGCTGCTGCTGCTGCTGCTGGGGGGCCGCACTGTCACCGCCCGCTGTCCCGCGCCCTGTCGCTGCACTGGGCATCTCGTTGCCTGCAGCCGTCTGGATCTGAGCCGGCTGCCCGAGCGGCTGCCGCGGGCGGCGGTGCAGTTGTGAGTATCAATCAGGACGATGGGCACCGCGAGGGACTGGGGGTGTCGTTCCGTTCCCATCCGCCATGTTTTGCCCCTGGGGGCTGAGGTGCCCGGCGGAGGCCGCGGTTTCGCCAGCGGGTGGGCTTTGTGTTGGAAGCGCGGGTTTCGTCTCCGTAGAGAACCGGGAGGTTACAGCAGCGAGGTGCGTTGGGCAACAGGGCACAACGCCGGGGGCCGGTGGCCGCGCTGTCAGCGCAGCGGTGACCGAAGCGGGACAGCGTCTCTTGGGCGGGTTGGAGCCCGGAGATAGTGGCGATAAGTGGCCGGGCTGAAACGGGGCCCGGGAGCGCTGCTCAGTGTTTTCAGAGAGGGAGGAAGAAAGTTCTCCTGAGTTGGGAAACTTGAAAAAGTAGTCATTAAGCTAATGTTGATTCGTGTATAGAGAAGGCTGGTCTCAGTTTTCTTAATCTAAATTCCCCGATAGTTTTGCCTTTAATGATTTTACTCGCACTGGAGCTTTTCTCGTTTCGGTCATGTGGTGTGGGTTCGCTGAATCTACAGTAACGCGTCCCTGAAATGACATCTGTACAGAATTTACTTTCAGTGACAAACTTTTATGGACAAAGCATAAATTACGGGAAATTTCTAAAAGCCTGAAAATAGCCGAGGGACTTTTCACATTTGTTTTTAATCTCTTGTCATTCAAAGATCTTCTATATTGCTCGTATTAATTTCTTATTACATTTCCAGAACAGATTGAGATAAGGACTTTAGAGTAAACAGGAAGACTTTCAATTAGTTGTGGCTAATTCTGTTCAATTGCCTTGTCTGGAGGTCATGCTGCTTTAGTCGTGAAATGTGGATGGCTGTATTGACACCATATGGAACTTAACATAGGAATGGCTCTAAGAGTTGAGTATTTCCAGGAGTGGTATATGAACGTGTGAGGGAAAGAACCATTTTGGGATGTTTTGGTGGTTTTTTTCTATTTTTTTTTCCTTACGTGGTTGAAGAATACGAATCAAATACTGGATCTGCTTTGTATTCAAGAACTGGTTTTGTTTCCTATTAAATTTCATAATTTTTGTTCTTTCAAACTATTTCAGTATTTTTGAACTATTTCTGACAAAACCTAGCGCTTTTTTTTTTTTTTAATGCTAAGCTAACCCTCATAGTTTAGTTTCTTAACTTTAGTGCTGTAAAAATCCAGATGTGACAGCATAGTAAACACAAAACCAAGGGGAAAAACTAGAACTTTATTTTTTCAGAGTTGCTTTTAAAAGCTTTTTTGCATTGACATAATCCAAATGTATCTTTTTCACTTACGTTACTGAGAAACAATAAAACACATTTCAGGGTCTTTTTTTTTTAGCACAAGAGAGATTTTTTTAATTAGAATTGCCTTGGTAGTGTAAATTGTCCTTACGTAAGTTCACATTCCTTTGAAAGTGTGAGAAAATAAGTTCCACTTGTATAAATAAGCTTTGGTCTGTTGTAAGAAACCCTGCTGTGAGTACTCATTGGACAGCTGTGTGAGCTCTTAAACTCACAAAAGTACATCTTTGTAGGTGTCACCAAACCATGTGGTCTGGCTGGTTTTGTGTAAATATTTCTTTTGTTTGTGTCAAATGCCCTAGAAGTACTTTACTGTTTTTTCCTTCTCCTCTTCTTAATAAGAGAACAAGGAGGAGTGCAAATTGTCTGTTAACTCCAGCAACTTCCGTACCTGGAGCTGGGATTGCGCCATCCGTGAGATTATCGTGTGTTTCAGTATTACATACAAAGAAAAGGTTTGACTGGTCTAGATTACTGTTGCGACAAAAAGCGCATTTACAAATTGTAAGAGACTGTTCATGAATTATAATGCTATACTTCTACTGGTTTCCGTGGAAGTTCATAGCGGGTATAGCCAAAGGCTAGTAGTTTTAATTGCAGGCCTTCCAAAATAGAAAACAAAATCTGTGGTTCTATGCCTCAGTATATGCAGTAGAGATCTTCCAAGCAAGAGAGTGAAGGCTCTTGTGCTCAAGAAGGCCTAGGCCTCCATTCTTCTGCGTATTTGTCCATTTGCCCAGATGGAAAATGAGTCAGATGAAGTTGGTGTTTTGGAGCTCCGTTTCACGCTTTCATCGCTTTTGTGTTTAAATTCCCAAACGAAGCAGAATGAGAGTGTATAATACAGAGAGACTGTGTGGCCTCAGAACAGACAAGAAGTGAGATGATAAAAGATGAGCCTGAATACTTAGTTACATCCCCCTGATAAGTGTGAAGGTAGTGCTTCATATATAAGTGGTTTCACAGAATGGTGTGTAAACAGGTTATAATTGTCAACTTTACTATGATTTTGCCAAAAATACAGTCTGCTGTAACCTTCCTTTACGGATGATAGCGATCTGAAGCTGATAAACATTTGTAATGTCTTTGTGTGCAAAGTGTGAAGTTAGATTTACCTTTACTTCCAGGATGTGTGCTGTGAGATTGGCTTTGTTAGAAGACACTGGTGTAGCAGAGCAGAAGCGGGGGAAGAGCATTTGGCTGGTGTCCTCCATGTGTGCAAGCTCTTAGTGGCGTTGCTGAACCCCTTGTCTGGTTCACCAAAGAATGCTGGAACTGTCGGTGGGGCAGGAGGGAAAGTCTGAAAGATGGTTTTCACTTGTGTTTGTATTACATCTTTAGTGTTTATATATTATAAATCCTCCATTTCTTCACCAGGATTGCCAGAAAAAGGGCCATATGGTTTTCACAGCTGTTTTTCAATATTTTCCAGACTAAAACTTGAACATAGCAAGCTGATTTATGAGTCACTTTGGATCAGTGTCTTAAACCAGCTACAGCCTGGCTTTTTGTTTTTTAGCTCGCCTGATTTCTGCTGAATTAGCAGCTCTATAGGTCCCAGTGGGACTGATTAAGAAGCTGTTGCTGGATTTGCATTTTAAAATTTGACTTGGATCTCAGGTTTCTGAGTTTTCTGAGAAAGATGGTAATTGTGACTAAGTGTTATAAATTAGGTTAGGGTCTAAAAGATACATGTGAAGAAGCACTCATCCTCTCCCCTAATGCCTTAGATCTTTCTTTCAGTTTTTTGTCACATAAACGTTGATGATCAGATTTACATTTCAGCTTTCTAACTCAGAGACTTGTGAGTTATGGAAGATGGTTATAGAAGCATAATGGAATATAGAAAATAGTATATTTCATAAACTGTCTTCTTAAAAGGCCTCACAAAACTGATGCTTTTTCAAGTGGAGGAATTTCCACTTAAATTCTTTATCATTTCTATTAGAAATCTGAGGTGAAGAACAGGCAAATACACTTTTTATTGTAGTAAAGAATTTCTTAATATAAATACATTTTTTTGAAGTTCATAGTGCATTCACTGCGACAGCTTTCATGGTTTCTGAAATTCTAGTAGCAGAAGTAATCAGAAGATTTTCTCCACACTTGTAATGTGGTTTTAACAGGCAAAGAAGATGCATAGTAATAATTTTAGTGTTTTAGTACCATCTACGAAGGAAAAATACTTGTTTTAAGATACCTTGAGAAATGCATTTGACTGAAGTGTAGCTTTGTGACAGGGATGATAGATTTTTATGTTTTAAAAATATCTCAGATCTAGTTCTTAGAAGTTTTAGAAACTTCTAGGGCCTAACCTTAATTTAGAATATTAGTAAAACTTAAATATTTTAATAACTCGTGGTTCACTTCCAGTCATTGATTTACCTTAAAAAGTCTCACAAGTTTCGTATTTCTCATGCCAGTAATATAGTACTGAAATAATGTTTAATAAAATATTTCTAATTCATATTTTATGCAACAATTGGTAGATCAGTATCAGTACAACTGTGTGAAAAATGGGATTCAGTAATATCTGGAGGGTTGAGACTTTTCGTTGTTTTACTTTGGGTCTTTTTTGCAACTTGTGTTTGACAACTTGCTGTAAGTAAACCAAGAATGAGGATTTTGTATATGTTTTTAAAGTAGGGGATAGGTAGAAAATCTGAGGGTATCTTTAGTGTTAAAAGACAAACACCAAAAAAAGTCTGAAATCTAGTGTAAGTTGTTATGCTCACAGTTGCCTTGATAGACTCCAGATGGATGTGAGCTTGAGCTCGGAGTGAAAGTGTCTGGCTCCAGTGTGGTGATCATGCACAGCAGTGGTTGTAATTGCAGGATTTTTATAGTTTAAAGACTCTGCCAGGTTTTTTTTTCTTCTTAACATGTTATAATTCCAGCAGAACAAATCTACTCATGTCTGTTACTGTCTGGTGGGTCCTTTAGGCAAATATGTTTTAAATAAAACTTTTTGCAGTGTTCTTAGATGAAATGAAGAAATGCAGCTTTTTAGCACTAACATTGAAAGACCTTTGTTGTAATAATTACTGATTCCTAAATCTTGTCTGAAGCATGAGGAGCAGTAACATATTAGGCACTAGCAGCCATAACTTCAGTGAATTTTGGCAATTTATTTGCATAGTTCTTATAATCTCTGCAGACTAAAGCCAAACACTGAATTAAGTTTAAGGATAAAAATTGTCTCCACTCTGTCTAAAGGACCAAGTTATATTCCAGTCTAGGTCTTTGTACCAGATTTTTTTTTTTTCCCTTTATCTGTATTTGAGAATGCAGTATGAGAGTTTCACATCTATGCAGCTAACACCTTCAAATGTTATACAAAGGGATTTTTATTCAGTCTATGGACAGGTGAATTTTTTAGCACTAAATTTTTAAGCAGTGAAAGATGCAGTCCTCTAACTTAAGTGTGGTTAACTTCATTTACAGAAGGACTCAAAGATCACAAAGTCAGTGATGAAACTAACATTGTGGGTATTTGAAAATTATAACACTGTATTGGTTTTCCATCTTTAAGAGGAATATCTGTAGGTGTTTAGGCATATGGAAGAAGACACACATATATATTAGATGTTTGAATCCAGAACTGAGTATCAGAAAACATCCACCCTCTATGGCCACCTGAAGGTGGTGGAGGGTGTTTTCCTTCTAAGTGTCTTCCCCCACCCGTAACCCCATTAGATGTCTTCCCCTGGCCATCAACCCCTATTTTTTGCACTGGAAAATGCCTTTCAGACCTGTGGGTTTGCCTTCTGCACAGTTCCTGTGCAGCCTTGTCTTGGGAAATGTCATGTGTATCTCCTCCCTGCCTGTGGCCGGGAGCCAGGTGCCAGTGCCATAGCTCTGTGGTTTGCTGAGCCTGATCCACTTGCCTGGCTCAGCACACATTGCAACTGAGTACTGGTGGTACTCCTTGTAATGCACTTATGTGCCTGTGGTTATGTTTAACAGTTGATTTTTATTATTTTTTTTTCAACCACTGACTCCAGTGAAGGACAAAAAGAATGATAAAGTTGTCCTTGCAATGCTGTGCAAGAGCTGCACAAAGCACCATATGGTAAGGGGAGTTTTACCATCCTCATGTGCTGTTGGAGAAACCTAGGTGCCTGACTGTTACAGCCTTACTCCTGTGTTTAAGAACGTGAATGCAAAGAAACCAGTATTTTCTCTAGCACAGACCTTGAATATAGCTTGATTTAGGCCAGTTCTAGTCTGTGTGCAGCAAGGATATGACGATCATCAGGTTTCTTCATTTCCAGAACTGTAGGTAGAGAGTAGACACATCCATTACAATCATGCTTGTGTTTGGTATGCTCCAAACTGGCTACTGAGTCATTATACAGAAAAGGTAAGGAATCCCAAAGTCTCCTCATAGATTGATCTTGAGGTACATTTTGTGCCTGTGTGACTTGATGAGGACCTCAGGCATGTTGCATTCCTGTTCACTGTTAACTGGCAGGGAGAAAAGTGTTGTGAAATGTGAGAAATTTATTTGCCTTTACATGATGGTAGAGCAGCTCACTGCTGAAGCATGCTGGTGCAGTTCTTAATGTGTCTTCATGGCAAACTCTTACTGGAGTTACTACTCCTTAAAAGTAGTGCTGTTTTATTTGCTGTCTTCAATAAAATCAGTGTTACAACATCCAGTGAGCACTTCTCACATGGCTAAATCAGTTCAGAGACAGGTTCTAGTATGGAGACCATGTTGTGATGGGTGACTAATAAGGCAGAAGTCTTCAGCAGGGCCATGCTTACAAGAGTAGTTGTGAGTCTGTATGTCTTGGGCAGATCTCTATAGACACACAAGTTTTGAGTTTCTGTAATTAGCTTCTATGTCTTATATTGTATGGTCATTCTTTCATTTCTGTGATGTGTCTAGTACTTCTGAAGCTACATCAATAGTTTCTTAGGGCTATTCCATAGCATTGTCAAATGTTTGAAAGGACATACAGTAAAGATGCATGGTGTCTGTACGGAAATGTGTTGCATACTTGTCCCCTGAGTTGTTTTGTAGCAAACACTGCAAAGATGATAACAGTATTTTCTTATAAACTGCATCAGTGTGTGTTTGGGATCTTCTGTATGGAGTGGCACAGTGTAGGTGCTCAAGCTACTTCTTCAAGTGCAATTAAGTGCAGTATTAATGCGATTAGTATACAGACATCTTGAAACTCAGGATGGAGTTAGGCCTTTATGTGTATATTTTCTTCTGATATCGCATGTTCAAAATCTCTAATAAATTTAGTTAGTTAGGAATGGAGTCTCAAATTATGTGAAAGCATGAAAATAGAACTGCCATTTATGGGCAGTCCTAATAGTATACCTATGATCTGTGTATTGCTTTAAGGAAGTGAGAAGACTGAATAATAGAACTATTATGATTGATTTAAGAAATGAAATTGAGGTGAACATTGGTTTATGAATTTTCCTTGTAACTAAGAGCTTTCTTTAGCCACATCTTTTGTTGTGAAGGGATGGGAAGGGTTGATGATAGTGTATATGAGTCAAAAGTCTTAACATTTTTTCGGGTCTTGCATATAACCCAAAGAACAGTTATAAATTGTTCAGAGGTATAGGACACTGCTGGCAGTGATCCAGATATTTACACTTATTTATACTATGTATAATCAATTTATATTGTAATTTTACTAATATAAAACCTCAGCTTTTTTATATACTTGGAAACAAATTCTAACATAATTTGGATTGAAATTGTATTGCTTTACCTGCTATTTTGTGGCAAAACTGACAGTCTGTTTATTTTTATAACCTCATAGGGACTTAAGTCACAACAAATTATCTTCAATCAAGATTGGTCTTTTGGATCACCTTCATAGCCTTCAGGAAGTGTAAGTTAATTTGTCTTAATTAAACAAACAAAAAACAAACAGAAAAAGCCAACAAAACAAAGCATACTGAAAAACAAACCCCCCCAAAACCCCAAAACCAGCATCAAAGAAATTAAACCAGTTTTTATATATACTAATTGTATAGCGGATTCTCTGAGCATAACAAAGATGTTTGCTGTTCTAACATTCTATGTTAAGTAAACCAGGATTTTATTTTTTTTAAATTTGGGGTGACATTATTCAGCAATTTAGCAAGTCCAATGTATATACATTGTTCATACATCAAAACCAATTCTTCCTTTTCTAATACTAATAGGAAGTTGAACAACAATGAACTGGAGATCATTCCAGATCTGGGACCTATTTCTGCAAATATAACTCTCCTGTCTTTGTAAGTAGATGTTACTCTTGTCCGTAGTTAGTGGAATTAATTCTACAGGGTTTGTGGAAACATGCACATTACAGAGATTAAAGTGGAATAATTGAGAATAGAGTAGCTTGTGGTTAAGAAGTCATATTATTTAGCAGGTTGTTTAAAATGTGCATAATTGAGCTTAATCCTTGTAGGTTTTGTGCTTCCTTCCCATACAAAGACTGCATTAGAATTAATTTATGTTGTGGTAGTGCCTAGAAGCCTCAGCCCTGTCATACTAGGCACTGCACAAACATTAGAATGTAGAATGTTATACAAACAATGCAAACTTGAAAACATTGCATTCTATCGTTATGCATCTTGAATGAAATCCCACTTGTGTTAAATCATGGCAAAATTCCATTAATTTCACTGGGCAACACAGGAAAATCCCCTTGAGACACAGCTTCAGGACAAGCAGCTAGGTTAGAAGATGTTTTGCCAATATCTTTAAAATGTCTTTCTGAGACAATTTTAATGTATGGCATAATGTTTTTATGACTGCAGTTAATACATATGACTGACACACAATTATGCCTATGTTCATTGTTTTGTTTGCAAGAAACTTGTAGGTTTCTTATGTGTTATCTGTAATACAGGTATAAAGTTGTAAAAGGCATATAAGGTTTATAACCAAAACAGTTGATTCTAAAGGAAACTTCATCCCTGAGGTTTTCACTTTGAATCAGTTTGATTTTTTTTCCTCCTTGTGAGCTGTGTTCTCTAAAATGTTGAAGAAACTGTTAACAGAAACAGTTACTATCATACTATTAATTTGAAAAAAAAAAGACACGCTTTTCATGTGTGGGATTTGCGTTTTATCAGTGGTAATCTAAAGTGTCTAAAGCTACTAATATGTCACCCTCTGGCCAGATCTTGCCCTTGAATACAAATTGCAAGTTACCTTTCTTGAATAAAACTGAAGGGTTAAAACAATACAGTTAATTTTGGAAAGCTGTTCAATTAATTAAATTGATCACTGTTCAATTGCTTACATCTGGTGATTTATAGGGGTTTGTTTTTGCTCTAGGCCCAGGTCAGCTAAGTCAGCTGGTGCAGCCGCTGTGTCTGGACTGCTCTGTTTGAGTAAGAACTAAGTGACATTTGATACTGATGTGGTTTCTTACAGATCAGAATCAGAAAAGAATGAAAGAAAAAGCAGATGGTGCCTGACAAATAACTGTTGAATTTCAGCTATCTTCTATCTATAGTGCATTAGAACTGATGTTAATTTTACACTGTCATAGCATTCTGTAGTTTAAGCATCTAATTGATTCAAGCCTTTTTTTTTTTTTTTTTTTTTTTTTTTCCTGGTGGTGGAGCTGGGNGTTTATATTTTCCTGTCTTCTGAAGACTATAGAATTGAGTATTTGTGTTAGCATCTCCTATAATACTTCTCATGGAAACTTGACTAGTTCATATGAACACAAAATCTTTTGCAGATGTACAAAGATTTTTGTATTCCTTTGAGAAAATAAATGAAGGTCAGTCACTGCTGGACTGGCTGTTCCATGTTCTTAGGTCGCTAACTTGATTCATCTACTTAGGTGATCAAACATGGCAAAAACCTCTCTTAGATCTGTGTTTTGCACTCTGTGTACTGACACTTAAAAGGAAAAACAGAAAAAAGTATTTCTAAAAGCTGCTATCATACTACCAATGAAGCAAAAGTTGACCTGGTTGGGTGCTAGCTTGTTCTGATTTCCATTACTTCTTACTTCTACGTGGTGTCAGGAAGTAGTTGAATATAAATATGCGTCAGCTGAGATTAATACATATTCTGTGACCATAGCAGAAATTCCTTGAGATTAATGTGATAGAAAAAAATCTTTAAGGAATATAAGGGTTTTACCTTAACTTATGAATGTCAGTGTGTGGCAGTTAAGACAATTTTTGTTCTATATAAGAAGAGATGTACTTAGAACATAAAATTAGAGAATGCTTTCATATTGTTAAAAAAATAATGCATCTTGTTTCTTTTTCAAAGTTTTTTTTCTTTGAAACATAGAGTAGAAGCATAGAATCATTTAGATTGGAAAAGACCTGTATGATCATAGAGTCCAACCATAAATCTAGTGTTGCCAAACCCACTGCTAAACCACATCCCTATGCATCAGATATACACATCTTTTAAATCTCTCCAGGCTTGGTGACTCAAACACTTTGCTGGACAGTCTGTTTCAATGCTTCAACCCTTTTGGTAAAAGAAATTTTTCTTCATATCCAATCTAAACCTCCCCTGGCACAAATTGAGACCATTTCTTCTTGTCCTGTTTGTTGTTCTTGGGAGAAGAGACTGACTACTGCCTTGCTACAATCTTTGTTCAAGTAGCTGTAGAGAGCAGTAAGGTCATCTCCTTTTCCTACATATTGAAAGTTATTTATGTAATGATGTTAGATTTTACAGAAAAGAATATACAGCAAATTGGGTGGAGTGGCTGACACGCCAGAAGGCTTTGCTGCCATTCAGTGGGACTTGGACAGGCTGGAGGGTTGGGCAGAAAGAAATATAATGAAATTCAACAAGGACAAGTGTAGTGTCTTGCATCTGGGGAAGAACAACCTTGGGTATCAGTATAGGTTGGGGACTGGCCTGTTGGAAGGCAGTGAAGGGGTAAAGGATTTGGGATCCTAGTTGATGAGAAGTTGACCATGAGCCAGCAATGTGCACTTGTGGCCAGGAGGTCCAGTGCCATTCTGGGGTGTATTAGAAGGGATGTGGCTAGTAGGTCGAGAAAGGTTCTCTTGCTCCTCTACTCTGCCCTGGTGAGGCCACATCTGGAGTACTGTGTCTAGTTCTGGGGCCCCCAGTTCAAGAGAGACATAGGACTGCTTGAGAGAGTCCAACGCAGAGCCACAAAGACAATTACAGGAGTTGAACATCTTCCTTATGAGGAGAGACTGAGGGAGCTGGGGCTCTGTAGCTTGGAGGAGACTGAGAGGTGACCTCATCAATGTTTATAAAGATATAAAGAGTGAGTGCCAAGAAGATGGAGCCAGGCTCTTCTTGGTGATGCCCGATGACAGGACAAGGGGCAATGGGTTGAATCTGAGGCATACGAAGTTTTATTTAAACATGAGGTGGAATTTTTTTCACTGCGAGGGTGACAGAACACTGGAACAGGATGCCTAGGGGCATTGTGGAGTCTTCCTCTGGAGATACTCGAAAGCCGCCTGGATGTGTTCCTGTGTGATCTGGTATAGGTGATTCTGCGCTGTCAGGGGGATTGAACTGGATTATCTTTTGAAGTCGCTTACAGCCCTTGATATTCTGTGGTATAAAGAGGAGCAAACATACAGCAATTGTCTTGCATAAAAATTTTATGAAGTACAGTGGTGTGAATGGACAAATAATCTAATGACATGTTTTTTAGTAAGTGAAAAAATTATTGATGTTACTTAGAGGTGTTTAATTAAACCCAGGTAATATATCTAAGTCATCTGAAGAGAACATGTGCAACGAATAAATATAATTTTCAGAATGACTATTGAAAGAATAACTACTTGAAATATCTGATGACTTTATTGAGGATTTTAAAACTTTCATATGAAGGGAGCTTGTAGAACCTTTCAAAAACAAACCACTGTTTCCTTGTTGAATTTCCTTGTTCTTAGTGTCAAGTAATATCAGAAAAGAGGGTGACAATCTTCTGAAATATGATTTGATTAAATTTCTTACAAGATACGCATAAGTTGGTTCATCACTGTCAGTTGAAAAACCAGTTGTTTTTTCCAAGGATTTCAAGGAATGCTGTGGAGGTAGTGCCCTCCCCTTCCTTACCAAAATTACATTTTTGAAGAAACTATTCTTAAAATAGTTTTTTTTCCCACTTCTTAATACTTCTCACTCAACTGTGGAACCGTAGCATTTTACCTGTTCTGCAAGAGTTTCTTACTCTGCATAGGAAATTGCACTGCTGGTGTGTCTACAGTATCTCCACACAGCACTGTATATCTGAATTCTTTGTGCAGTATAAACAAGCGGGAGTGGATTATCATGTTATTGTAGATTTGATTTCTGGAGCTATTTCATTTCTGGCTAGTTGATACTTATCTACATTAGATATTTACATACTGTTGAAATATACAATGTAAATATACTCAGAATAATAGATGTTTTCAGTCTGATGTCATAGTCTGTCTATAACTTGAAAATGCAGTCCTAACATTTTGTTTTTGTGGATCCAGTTGAGATCTGAGCACCATGGGAGAGAAAAGGATCAGGCAGGCATACACCTCCCACCACTCTAGGAAGAATTTATGTCTATATGAAGGAGTATGCAAGCCCATGCAGCACATTTACATTACGTGACTTGAGAAGCACCTATGAATTTATTCATGTGATTAGAATGTGTCTTGTCACATGGCATAGGATAGCTGCTGAGCCTTCAGGGAATCTGGAGGCTGCCTCAGACTAAATGGGTGGTACTTTGGGCTACATCTGGTCAAGAGGCCTTAGGTTGTGAATTTCTGATAACTTAATTAACGTTAAAAGTCAATATATTTACTGGACAGAGCAAAGAATAGGATTAATCTTCCCTAAATTCTTGAATGTTTGACATCATAATTATGAATTCCTAAGTGTGAAACCTCTTCAGGATAAGTGGAGTAGAAAAGGCTCTTTCTGAAGTGATTTTTCTTCCTTAAGATACTTCAGTTGGGTTTCCTACTGAAGTGCACCTAGGTTGTCTATATTAAACTTTTAGATATTAAAATTTAGGTTCTTTTCAAAACATCTAGCCAACATAATTGGGCATGCTTGTCTTACAGTGATGATACTTGAAAGGTCTGATTGCATCTTTCACCATGTTTGTCCATTTTAGGTCACTTATTTGAAATTACAGGATGTTCTTTTTGCATAGGTATCCAGTTTCTCTGTCGTCTGTTGGAGAAGACAGGAAGAGAGCAGTGTGTCAGGGTAGAGATGGAGATGTTCAGCCATTTGTCAGACTGCCAGCTTTCCAGTCAACATGGTAGCTCTAGTCAGGAGGGCAGAATTCCCCAGGTGCTGGACAACATGAGCTTTTGGGAAGAATAATAGATTTAACAACTGATTTCTATAAATATATCATGTGCAGATGTTGCACACAGTAGTAATGGAGGTGTATTTATCTATCTATAGAAGCAAAAAAAGTTAGGTGCTTCCTAATTTGCATTCTTTAACTGTAAAAATAATTTAACACAGAATTACTTTAAATTGTTGTGGTAGATAATCCTTTAGCTGTGGGAGAACAAACAAGTTACTTATCCTTGCTTTTGGATAGATAGAGCACTTTTGTGTTGAGTAGAGAAATACACTCTAATGCCCTTTTTCAGGAGAACAAAGGTTCTGAATTTGGTTCCCATTCTAATGGCATTCCTTATCCAGTATGTACCAGTCCGTTCCTATTTATCATGAAAATCTGCTGGAATCTCTGATGTTGGTACATACGAAGAAAACAAGTATTACCTTTTAGGTCACTGCTGTAAAGTTTTGTACCTAGATTGAATCCAGAAATAGATTGAAACCAGGTAATGTAACTACAGTCTGGGATTGAAGTCCTATATGGTGTTAACTATCAACTACTATTTACATAAGGCTTTTACTTAAAATAAAAAAAACTTCAGAGGATGTTAACAACTTTTAGTGTAATTAGTGCTTTGTAAGGAAGAAAGACACCAAATTGCAAATGCTGCAACTTTATTTAGGATTTTGTTTAAGGATATGCAAATTAAATATGAAACCCATGCTACCTGACTTGCAGAATTTAAAAAAATGTTTAACTGTAGACACATCATTAGTGCATTGCATACTTGAATACTGTGAAAAAGAAAGGCAGAGTGTCTTTAAAAAGACAGCTCAAAATATTAAATATACCTTGCCTTCCCAACTAAATTTTAATTGTTCTTGTTGTGGCAGAGCAGGGCACTGCCCCACCGGAGATTTAAATGAGGTGTGAACTGTGGTGGGGCAGGGCGCTGCCCCACCGGAGGTTTGAATGGGGTGTGAACTTTGGAAGGGCGCACCCCAATCCACTGCCCCACCAGAGGTGTGAATGGGGCAGGAAACGGTCTTCCTCCCTCCCCACCTCTGTCACCCGAGGCTTAGTACAATAGGTGTGAAGTGCCTTCTCCCACCCTCCCTGGGCTTGAACAGGGAGGCAACAAATCACCTCAGTATATATATGGCAGCTAGACAGATTGGAGCAAGACTTGCTCAGACCTTCACTGGGACTTGCTCAGACCTTCACTGGGACCTGCACGGACCTGAACACGGACCTGGAGACACGAACCTCGCACGGACTTTGAGACAGTCTCCCATTTGTAAGTAGGGCAAAGCTGTTTCATGCCCAAACCTTTCCATTTTTCCTGACTTTTCCTGAATTACAAGAAAAGGCATCCTCGTGAAGACTTTTCCCGACCAAATTAGAACCCAAACTTAAACTAATCTACACATAGATTGTGGGTGGGGCTTTTGGAAATTATAAAAGCTACATAATTTATAATTTCAGCTTCTTCAATAGCCCACAATCAATACACTTGTATAGATGTATATGTAGAACTAGAACTAGTATTAAAGGTTTCTTATTACTCATATGCAGGATATGTTATATACTAGTCATGTTACTGTCTGTAGTGACAAAAGAAATCTGTACATAACAAAGTCTGTAGTGCATATAGTTTAAGTAACATTAGACTAGCTTTGAATAATGAAACCTGTGGTTCTACGTTTTACTGGCTAGAAATTATTTTATTTTAAAATACTAGTACAAGGGTTGGAACTAGATGATCTTTGAGGTCCTTTCCAACCTAAACCATTCTATATGATGCAAACCATTTAGATGAAAATATCCTAGTAGCTTATGTTGTATAGACTGATAATGTTAGTCTAGAATGTAAAAAAACCCCTTGGTCTTACTAAAGCCAGAGTGGAAAATGCGAAGTTCATAGTGTGGAAATAAAAGGAACGTGGATGATTCACAATTCAATAATGTTTTTCAAGTTTTACATTAGTATGTGGTTTGTACTAGACTTTCACTTCTTTCAGAATATGAAATCTCTTTATAAGAGGCATACAGATTATGGAACATGCTACAGGTTTTTCTCTGCTATGCTGAGAAATCGTTCTCTTCAAAGAAAAAAAAACCCACAAAGGAGCAAAATTACCTAACCCATCAACAATTATTAAAAAAAAAAAATCACTCCAACCAAACAAAACCACAGAGGATGTTTAAGAAGTTTTTTTCTTTCAGGTCCAGGTGGTACTTTGTGCTCTGAATGAGAGGCTCTACTTGTTGCTCATCTAATCCACACAGCTGCAGCAGGGAATTTGTTGGCGCATAAGTTTTAGTGTGCATAGGCTTCTAAAGCTCTGAAAATTTATCAAAGGGCCCATATTTATCTTTGTGTCTTCATATATTACTTCATTCCTGCTATCTTAGTTTGTTGCTTGTTAATCCTGATTTCAGTCATCAGTAAAATCTCTTCAGTGGACAGTGTGCTTTGTTCCAATCTGAATGAAATCCTGTTGATGAAAGACCAGGTTACAGCGTGATTGTTTCTTGAGATGGATACAGCATTGTGCTATCAGGCAGCAAAGACCTAACTCCAATCTAACACAAACCTTTAGTATGTGCAGCTTACTGTACTGCAGTGCCAATATCTCTACTATTAGGGTTTAAAGGGTGAATGGGATTATTCATGCTACCTAATTTAAATGTGTAATCTGAGAAAGGATTTTCTTCATAGCTCTTAAAACTAAGTAAACTAACTCTTAAGTAGAAGTGGTTTATCCATAGATCTTTGGTAAACAAGATACAGAGTTTGTGACTAAAGATTTGTGAATTCATCTATACTTTTGGGAGCTTTATGCTAGCTTTATGCTAGTTTTCATTCTGCTTACCAGGAAGATCAAAATAGTCCTACCTTTTTCCTTTGTGGAGTAATAATGGAGCAAATACTGGTCACTGATTCTCATTCTCATACCCCAGCTTCATTGCCTGAAAGATGTCTTTGCATCCTACCTTTGATTAACCAACATACATACAGCTTGAATGTCTGTCTAAATTAATGCACAGATGTAGTTACTGAAAGAGAGGTGGTGGTGAATATGTTATACTATTTAGAAGGGATTTTATTTTAATATTGTATGACCATTTCTGTTTAAAATGTGGGAAAGTATATTTAAATATGTTTTGTGATAATTAACATTTCAGATCATGTTCCAGACGGTTACACTGAGAAGTAAAATGCAACTAACTCAAGCAAATGTGCAAAATAGCAGGAAATGTGGAAACAGTGGTAGTTTGCACTGTGTGGCAGTAACATAATAAGGAAAACTTGTGCAAAAGGTCTTCTGTAAAGATAGAAGTTTTTATTTTCATAATCCTTTTTTGCCAGATTATTTGGAATAGGAATAGATATGAGAAATCTGACTCTGTCATCTCAGAATAGGCTGGAAGTGGAGGCTGTGTGTAAAATCCAGAAGAATAAGTTTGCATTTAGAAATCTGCAGACAGAAGAAAGACGTTTAGACACAACTCCTGAAAATGAAAGCTTAGATTCAATGGGAATGGATGCCTTTCCCTTCTGTGTTTGCCAGAGAAAGTGGTATTGTATGTTTATAAAGCTAGCATATTAAACTGAAGCCTGGCTCCCAATGTTAAGAAAATGTTGGTCAAATATTTTACATCCTTGTCATCTCTTCAGCTACCACTTTATTATGGGAAGGATTAAGATTTGGATACTGGAAGAGTTTGTTTTGAAGAAGGATTGAAAGAAAGGGCCAAGGAATGCCAGACTGGGCTTCAGGCTGCTTGGAAAAAGTCCCAAAAATGAGAGTGGTGGTAAGCCATGTGTGACTCGGGCTGAAGTTGTGAGCAAAAAGCTGGAGAGAAGAAACTTACTGGAATTAGTTCTTGCAGTCTTTGACATTTGGTGTGAAGACTAAGAGAAAGTAAATGAAAGAATTTGAAAAGTAACCTGGTTTAGTCAGGCTTGCAGACACGGAAGCTAGGTTTTTACAGCAGCAATTTAGGCTGAATGATGGGAAAGAGAAGAACCATAAAGAAACTACAGTAATGAAAGACTGTATGAATGCTTTTGCAGTGAGAATGGAAAAGAATGCAAATTTATGAGCTTTTTGCAGTGGAAAAAGGGCATGATTTTTTGATCAATTGTGTTTAAGAAAAAAAAATTAATTAGAATAATAATGGCTCAGAAGAATTGTGTGTCAAAGTGGAAGAATAGGAGAAAATTTTACCAGAAAGAAGGTGTCAAGTTGTAGAGCACACAGTGCAAAGAATTAAGTCAGAATGAAGTTAAGAGGTCAATATTGGGGTTGTATTTTAGGGAAGTGGTAGGTGGTTAATGTGATAAAGTAGTAAAGTATAATGAGTCAGTTTGTTGAGTGAAGTAAAAGTGAACAGGAGGATATCCCTCAACTTGTACTAACAATTGACATAGGAGTGGGTCTGTGTGTGCAATTGGAAGTGCCTAGACTGGCTCATTCCTTCCTAAAGGGAGAGTTGGCTGTGTAACAATGACGGATAGATCTTCTTACTTCACAAGTCCCTACATTACATTAGGAAGATAGTTTTTAACACTGGAGGGCACTGTGCTGGGTTTCATCTAGGTCATACCTATAATTGTTCGAGATTTTAGCATTAATCAACAGTCACGTAGTGCACCAAGTCTGCAGTAGGTTATTCCTCTTGTCAGTACATGCTGAAGTAGCGCTGCCTGCATCGCTTTGGCTTTAGTGTCATTCAAATACAGTGCTGAACTTAGACGTTCACTTGGCTGTCACATGCTATGTGACTTGTGATTATTTTGGAAAGGCCAGAAAGCGAAATGGGAAGCAGACTCCAGGCTGTCAAGAAGAATTTGGAAGAAAAGATTAATTAATTGCATATTGATTAAATATTGTATACTACGATTTGACTTGGGAGAGAATTCCTATGGAAGTATGTGTTTGAAAGTTTGGATTTTCCTGTTTTATTGATGAAAACAATTCTGATCCAAGAGTTGTTTTATTCTGCATCTTTCTTTTCCCAGTTATGTTTGGTTTGGAATCTTTGGTCTCAAGTTTTGGGCATCATATCAGTAGCTTACAGAGTTCTAACTTTTCTACTTTATGCCTGTATACCACAAAAAGCACAAAAAATAAGAGCAGAAACTTGCTGACATCTGGCTTGCAAGAGCAGTGCCAGGCATGGATCATAGAATGAAGGATATCTTCAAAAGAGATACCTTTGTGTGAAAGAGGTATCAGACTTGTAGATTTACTAGTAGGACTGGAAGTGAGGCAGAATTCTGGCTCTGTATCTGATACCTTCATACTGAAGAAAAAAATATTTAATTTGAAATGTGTCTGTATTCAACAGTTGCAAAGATTAAAAAGGCTAAATGCTCTTAATTAAATATGATTGGATGTCTAATAGTCAGAAGAGCCCATAGTCCCATTCATATAGAGACATAATTGCAATATTTTAAATAATGTAATTGTTCATTAAAGTTTGGATAATTTTAGTAGTCAAATAGAAAATGGAAGGAAAAAAAACTTTTTTTTTTCTATCCTTGTAGGAGTTACTGAGACTTTATTCTGATAAGTGCCTTTTAAAGTTGTCCAGCCTTATCCTAAAAGCCACAAAGTATGTGTCTTCCATCACTTTCTAAGGAATTTTATTACAGTTCTTTTTGTGTGTGTGTTTTTTTTTTTTTTTTTTAGGATTTGGGTGGGTGTTTGCCTAAATTTTATTCCACTCAGTGTCTTGATGTTGTTGTTTCTTGAAAGTCCTAAGGACTTTGTGAGGACAGGACTGAGGGGGTACAGGAAACAGTAGATGATATGCCAGGAGTCATATAATGTCATTGGATGAATGGAGTAGAACAGGTGAAGCAACCACAAAAATTTGAGGAAGTCTGGAAAAGGAGGCTGAGAGATACAGTGGCATGTAATGGAGACCACTCAGTATGTACTTGGATGTGAGCAGTCACATCTGCTTTGCGTTCCTCCAATATGGCTGCTTTCAAGGCAGCTCGAATTTGGAAACTGGGTAAACAAATATCTGACAGTCAAACTAAACATGTGTGAGCACCAGAATCCTGGCTTCAGTGCTGCTCAGAAAGATGTATCAAGCCCTTAGCTAGCAGAAGGCTTTTTTCCTCTTCACATCTCCTTAGTCTCCAGCAAGACACTTCACAATTTTGTTTGTGGTTTTATGAGGCAACATATCCTGCTTCTCAGGACTTAATTGAGAGATGGTGGATAACCTGTTAGTCTGGAATCATACAGATGTTAAAATGTTGTTTTGCATCTAACAACTTTGGAGAACATGTTGGAGAGACACAGTTCTCCAAAACTGTCTTTTTAACTTGTTTTTTACCAGGTGGCTCCACCTCCAGGCTTCTACTCCTGTTCCTTCTTAGAATCATGGTGTAACATAAGATTAAGAGGTTTTTAAAATACAGTAGAGCAACATCTACCTGAAAGAAAGAATTATGCTGGAGAAGGAAGTGCAAGAATGTATTTTTGCGCTGAGATTTTGAGTAAAACCTAAATATAGGACTTAGTGTCTTAATCTGTTTGAGTTGGGGTTTCCACATTTTAGGATAAGGACAATGAAACTTGCATAAACTTTTCTATTAGGCAGAAAACATCATAATTGAAAATATTTAAGAAAAGATACTTAGTCATACTATCTCAGATGTTTAAAAACTGGGGTTTTTTTCCGTATGTAAGAAGTAGATCCTTAACAAAATGGATACAGAAGCTGCTCTCCTGCTTTTTATCGCTCCATAGGCAAGGAAAGTACAAGTCAGTATGTCAGATATTTTATACATGTTGTTTAGAGAGTGAATCGATGTCATGATTGATAGGGCTATCATAGATCTTTTGACCTGGTGGTGTGGTTAAAACCATGAATGATGAGTCAGGGCTAAGGTGTCTCATGCCCCTAATGAAAAGCTGATATTCTGTCTCAAACTGGTATTTACAGAAGTTATGTAAAAGTAATTAAATCAGTCAGCTGGCACTCTTGGGGTGTTGTTTTTTCTTTTGCTGCAAGTCAGACTTTAGGCACTGAAACTGCAAAAAGCATATTCAGATTCATGCAGGTATTTTTGGTGGCTTGATCTGTGTTTTTCAGAGCTCTTAGTGCTACTTTAGTTGTAACAGGAGAAGTTTAAGGAGGCTACAATGTGTTGCTGTTCCTTTGCAGTTGAATAAATTTGTGATCAAATTGCTGCAGGTCCACTTCTGTGAGAACTTGATGCACTGGTTCTCTTGTTGCGGAGGATCTCTGTTGCTCTCCCCTTGAGGGTCTGTGAAATGGAAACAATATGGTCTGTGCACCTGCTTTTTGTTGTCTCAGCACAGTAATAATAGTACTTTGCTAGAAAGTTGGGGGGTGGGGTTATTTTGCTTTTTTTTGTTGTTTGGTTTGTTTTATTTTTTACAGCGAACAAATTTGTATGATATGCTGGCACAAAGCATACTGTTTGGTTCTGCTTTGACAGTCTTGCATTTTCTAACACATCCTTCTTGACTAATTTTGATGGTGATTTGGCAGTTATGAAAAACCTGATGCATTGTTTTTATTTTATTTGTTCATGTGATGATTGTGAGGAAAAGTCAAATTAGAATTCGTTTCAAATTTTAAGTAAAATTTGGGCTTAAAGCGGAACTATTTGTGTATATTAACTGTGGATAATCTCCTTCCAGATGTGTATTATGGTACATGGATTTTTTAAGAGAAAACTGGACTAGAAGGTTGGATCAGTAAGGAGTGAACCATTTGGGTATTTTGCATTTGAGTAGCCACTTCAAATATGAGTAAATGGGAAGGTGCAGTGAGTGCAGGACTTTGTTATGTAGCTCTGTTTCAGTGAACAAAAGAAGTTACTTTCTCCCCACAATATGACAATACCATCTCCAGAAAAAAGCTGTGTTTTTTTGTTTGTTTTTGTTGTAACCTGCTCTGTGTCAGGTAATTTGCCAGATAGTTTAAGTGCTAATCTGAAGGCTATGTAAGAGTTCTATTCTGTTCCATTAAGTCCAACTAAACTTGTAATACAGAGGCTATTATCCTGCCAGTTGTGAAGAATTTCTGTTTTATGGAGCAGTGCTGACACAAAGACAGCACTGTGCAAGCTGTCTCTATAACTGAGCACTTTCACACTGCAATTTAGGAGGCGTGCAGTTCAGGAAATTGCTGGCTTTGGCTGGAGCACACTTACTGCAAGGAAAATTTTATTCGTCACTCAAGTAATTGGCAGTTTTAATACCTTGTTAGTAATTACCTTATAAGCAAACTAATGCATAAAGGCAAGGCTCTGTGGCCTGTTATCTAACTCGCAGTCTTACTTGGCCAGTGGAACTGACACATGGTGATGATGTTTGTTGTTTTTTATTAAAGTAATTTGTTTCCATTTATTAAAAATACTTTCAGCTAAGAGGTAAAAAAATGGAGTGTACCTCTACCAGGCAGCCCAAGGAATGAAACATGATACAAGTGCAGCATTGGAGGGGCTGCAGGATCACTTACTTATTTCTGCATGTGGTCAGAAGGCCCATTAATCTAACTTCTGGATTAGTTTCTGAGTCATGACATATTTGTCTTGAGCAGTAGTCTCTCTACACCTCTTGAATATGCAGAAGATTGGCTTACTATTTGATAGTAAGAGCAAGTATCTCCAATAAAGGCGAACACCTCCCAGAACTGATGTTTTTGTTGATAGTCTCTAGGAGTTGGAGAGTATCTATATTTTCATTATACTAGGTACACAGTGTACTACATCCAGAAGTGACTGAAACTTCCCCATAAGTTATATTCATTTAATTGTTCACGATCTCTTTTCCCCTACATACCACCAGTTCCAAACAAATAGCCCTATTAATATTGCTGATTTGTGAGTATGAATCTATACATGATGCAACAGGGATGGAAAATAACTGCTGGTTTTGTGGATATTAACATGAAATAAGATTTCTGGAAAAAATATATTTCACTGGAAGAGAAATGAGTGTTCCTTACAGTAGACTAGAATACCCGTGTCTTTAAACAGTTGCAGAGGAACTGGTGTGATGCTTATCTGAAATTTTACCAGACATGAAGTCCAAAATCTCTGTAATAAGCAGAAATTTTATTCTTTGCTAAGTCACAAGAAAAATATATGGGATGCTATGCTAGATTTAATTGCAGAATTATAGAATATCTTTTTGAGGGGACATATTGTCATTTATCTTTTTTAATATAGCTCTGTTTTTCTGGAAATTGTCTACTTTTCATGCTATAGACATTTTAAAAAATTAAACAGTGTCTAGCTGCTAGGAGAACAACTCTTAATCTCGTTTCATTACAACATTGTGCCATACTGTTCAATGACAATACCGGGTATTTCTACTGTTCTGTAATAGATGAGCATTGAGTTTTATGTCTTGTTTTAAAAGCCATGATTTGCAGTGATTGGGTTATAATGCAATTTTTTTTTTCACCTTCTTTGAGAATGTTTTTTAAGAACTGTTGATGAATACATTTTATAGCATTCCAATTTGTGATTTGGATTGGCTAGAAATGAATGTTATGTCTAGAGAGCATGCTTTATGGTTTTCTTTATATTTAAATTATTTTCAAGTGTGGAAATTAAGAAATAGCTTTCATCATATGCTTACTCTGGAAGTGACAATCTTGACTACTGTCCTTAAATTTCAGGACCAATAACAAGATTGCCAACATTTTTTCTGAACACCTAAAGCCATTTCAGAGTCTGGAGACTTTGGACTTGAGCAACAACAACATATCAGAGCTGAGAGTATCATCGTTTCCATCACTGCAGCTCAAGTATTTGTAAGTAAAACTTAGTATTACTTCTTTCAAGTTGCTTTCAAATAAACTTACTGTAAAACTTAGACTGGCAGCTGTTTTCATCTGTTGAGTTTGACATAGATTATTGATAGCTCAAATACAGGAGTTGTTGCAATGAGATGTTTTGGCTCATAAAAAGTGAAGGGTGGTATCCTGAGAAGAAGCAAATAGATGTGCTTGTTGTGTTACAATTATGTAATAAAAGTAACAAGTTCCCCGTGATGGAGGCTAGTCTTGAGTTACGTCATGTTTGGTGGACTTTTTATGAATCTACCTTAATTCTTATTCACTAATACTGCAATGCCAGAGCTGTATGTTGCCTAAAGATGTAACGGGGTTGCAATGTACTATCTTCTGCCAATGATACACTCATGCAGAGCAAAATGTTGGTGATGAAATAGTATTTGACCATGGACTGAGCTGTCAGGAGCTCTAATTAATATGATAAATTCAATTTATCAAGGAGTAGACAGTGCAAGAGCTTTGTGTTTCACAACTTGGTATTAAGAATTTATTAAATAAATGTAAATTTAGCTTTCTGGACATTGCTTCAACAGGTACATTAACAGTAACCGAATAACCTCCATGGAGCCTGGTACCTTTGACAATTTGTCTACCACACTTCAAGTATTGAAACTGAACAGGAACAAAATTTCAGCAATCCCTCAAAAGATGTTTAAACTCTCCCATCTGCAGCACCTGTAAGTGCAACCTACAATTGACTGTTTTCAGATTTTCCAAAGCACTGGCAGTGATTGAACTTTAGCCTTTAATTTAATCAGAGGCAGAGCGAGAAAGAGACAAACCCCATATTACTGCAGCCCTTGCTAACCGCAGCTTTGTAGTGAACAAAACTGGTCATCTATATGGGTGAGATGTGAATAGTCTTTGTGTTTAAAATCGTGTTTGCCTATTAAAATGAAAAAAAAAATTAAGGCTGGAGAAGGTGTAATAACAGTATTCCTCTAAGAAACCATTAGAAAAATACAAAATGAAGTAAACATACATAGCTCACTACAGCAGTCTCTCATTTATTTTGTGCTTTCATGGTAAAATTAAGGGAATTAATTTGCTTTCAAGTATGACAACAGTAAGTATGCTTGAGTAAATAGAACTCCATTGATTTCAAACCCCCTCCTTCCCACCAATTTCTTTAGGTGGGAAATTGACAAGAGAATGGGCTAGTATTGCACTTTGTTAAATCCTAAATAATTATTTTCCTTATTAGATTGCCAAGAGTAAAAAATAATAGATTCTTTTAGGTTAACCTTGAAAGGGAAAGGTCATAGGAACAGTGAAGTGTAAGGATGCTTGACATGTAAAAACGATGACTGTGTTTTCTGTATACAAATGCAGGAAGTAGTCTTAATGGAAGAGTGTGAGAACATTCCTGCAAAAGCTAACAAAACATCGTTTGTTAATGGGCTTAGCAGACTTTCTGATCTTCTGATTCAGGTGTACGTTAGAAGCTGGTGAAATTCTTGCCTCAAATAGTTCTGTTTGTTCCCAATTCAACAGTAGGCTGACCTAGTTATGTTAAGCAGCTAATCTGCAGTGAAGGTGTAATATTTGTATTTGGAGAAGTGTGGAAGAACTGAAGGCTGTTCTTATTGAATGCTTCTCACTGGTTTTACATGTTTAGACATAGGAGGAAGAGTAGGGTTTTCTGTCAGCTATCTGTTGTCAGATAAGGTTTGTATCAGGCTGCAAGAGAGGAAAACTGAATTCTTACAAGACTGAAATTCTTGAAAGTAATTGTGGTATAGCTATGAGAAGGCTTTTACTTCTTATGAGGAAGTAAATTTTTGAAGGGAGGGATGCCATCCAGAGGGACCTGGACAGTCTGGAGGGCCCAGGCCAACCTCATGAAATTTAGCAAGGCCAAGTGTAAGATCCTGCACCTGGGTCGGCGCAATCTCAAGCATAAATCTAGGCTGGGTGGTGAGTGGCTGGAGATCAGCCCTGAGGAAAAGAACCTGGGGTTCTGGGTTCATGAAAAGCTCAACATGAGCTGACAGTGTGTGCGTGCAGCCCACACAGCAACCGTGTCCTGGGCTGCATCAAGAGAAGTGTGGCCAGTGGGGCAAGGGAGGTGATTCTCCCCCTTTACTCTGCTCTCCTGAGATCCCGCCTGGAGTACTGTGTGCAGTTCTGGAGCCCCCAGCACAAGAAATACATGGAACTGTTGGAACAAGTCCAGAGGAGGGCCACAAAGATGATCAGAGGGCTGGAGCACCTCTGCTATGAGGACAGGCTACAAGAGTTGGGGCTCTTCAGCCTGGAGAAGAGAAGGCTTTGAGGACACCTTATCTGGAGTACCTGAAAGGGTCCTACAGCCTACAGGAAGGCTGGGGAGGGACTATTTACAAGGTCTTGTAATGACAGGCTGGGAAGTATTTGGTTTAAACTGACAGAGGGGAGATATAAACGGGATATTAGGAGGAAGTTCTTTCCAGTGAAGGTGGTGAGACACTGGAATGTGTTGCCCAGGAAGGTTGTGTCTGCTCCCTCCCTGGAGGTGTTCAAGGCCAGGCTGGATGAGGCCTTGGGCAACGGCAACCTGTTCTAGTGGGAGATGTCCCTTCCTGTGGTGGGGGATTGGAACTAGATGATCTTTGAGGCCCCTTCCAACCTAAACCATTCTATGATTCATTCTGATTTGGTGGATTGATATATCTAAGACTTTAATAAGGGGTTAGATGATCACATATGTATGCATTTTCCTAGTATTGTCTAATCCTGTTTCTTGTTGTTGGACACAACTGATAGATAAACTTAATTTAGCAAGTGATGGCTAGTTGAAAATTCACAGGTTTAAAACCTGTTGACATTGTTCTGCCTGGTAAACTTCCCTTTTGACATAACTCAGAAACTTGAAAAGCTGCTTGGAGTTGGTGCAGAATTTAGAGTTAAAAGTTACTAAAGTAAAAAAACTGAGGTGGAGAGCAGGAAAACAGAAAATACTGAGTACTGCTGTCCCTGCAGCTTGCTCTCCAACAACTTATGCCTTGTAACTCCTTTCCAAGATACGTGTAGGTCCTGGTTTCTGACCTACAAGTGGTGTGTGTAGTGGTAGAAAAGTGAGTGCAAAGACTACTTGAGAAAGAGGGAAGGAACTCTTTATAACTATTTGTAGAGAAGGGGTGAGCAATACATAGTGAATGCATGGCCCCAGGTTACAAAGGAAGGAGATGATCCAGAATATTTAATTTTGCCTTGTTGGCACAACTAATTTTTTTTTCCTTTCTGACTGAATATTGATTGATATTACAAGCTAACCTGGATGGCTCTGCTGCTAGATAAACACAAAGTTCTTGCTTTCACTTTAGAATTTGCAAACAGCATTAACTATGATACTCTTGGATATAATCTTTAACTCTGAAAATCAGGAAACTACCAAGTATTGTCCTCAGTATCAAAAGCAGTGTTAGTATAGTTAAACTTCATGTGTTACTGTACAATGTTTGATTTTTTTATTACATCTTGTCCCTGTTGCTTTATGTGCAAGAAATGCATTTAAATAATGTTTCACTTCCAGAGAAAGGGTTAAGTTTTTGTTATGTAGGTAAACTTACTATACTGTAACTGTAAATTTTATTGATACAGGGAGCTGAGTCGCAATAAAATAAAAAAAATAGATGGACTTACTTTCCAAGGACTTCCAGCTTTGAAATCATTAAAACTGCAGAGAAATGGGGTTACTAGGCTCATGGATGGTGCTTTCTGGGGATTGACCAACATGGAAGTCTTGTAAGTACTGACTTCTTTTTCTGGAAGATTATGCTAATAAAAGTGAAATAGGATTGCACAAAACAATTAGAATTGCTTGGAAAAATGTAAAGATGTTTTTGAGTTGAACTGGTCTACTGTGGTTTGAAAAGCAGCAAGTAGTCATTGGTAAATGTGTGAAACAGCACATTCTGAATGCATGTGTACAATTGTAAATGTAAACAGAGGCTAGAGCTATCCAGCCAGTATCAGATGTGGGCCTGTGGCAAAGCATGCATGCTGCTGAGTTTCTGAGCCTTATGTGTCTATTTGTATGTGTTTATAGGCAGCTGGACCATAACAACTTAACAGAGGTAACCAAAGGCTGGCTTTACGGTTTGCTCATGCTACAACAACTCCATCTCAGCCAAAATGCCATCAGCAGGATCAGTCCTGATGCCTGGGAATTTTGCCAGAAACTCAGTGAACTGTGAGTAGTTTCTGTTCTATTCCGGTTTTGAAAACCAGGTACATGCCAAAGCATGAACTTCTTACCACTTAACGGTGAATTTTTCTTAAGAAAGTTTCCAATGTGGCAACAATTTTTTCATATGAGACAGCTGTATTTTGTTGAAAGAAGCTGAAGCCAACCCTGACTGCTTCATTTCACTGTGGCAGTTGTATTAAAGCTGTAACACAGTCATTTTCAAATGAAGGAAATTAATTCTGCAGTAATTTGTGAACTGTTGGAAACAATACATAAACTGTATGATAAAATTCCATGCAGTAGGTTTTGTGATAGTTGTAAGGGAAAAAACTTCCTCCCTCCCTTGAAATTTACCTGGTTTGAACAGAGTAATAAGCATTTTGGCATAAACATGAAAGTATTTTTTTTTCCTTGAATTTGCAGAGATTTGACGTTTAATCACTTAGCAAGGTTAGATGATTCAAGCTTCATTGGTTTAAGTGTGCTGATTGGACTGTACATTGGAAACAACAAAGTAAATTACATTGCTGATTGTGCCTTCCGGGGGCTTTCCAGTCTACAGACTTTGTAAGTTGAAAAATTCAAATTTTAAAGTAAAAAATCTTAAGGAAAACCCTCTGTGTTTATATATATATATATTTTTTTTATTATGGAATACACAAAAAAGTGTTGTTAACTTTCCCAGGTCAGCATGTTTTGTGTGCAGTATATATTTTTTTTTCAGAGTAGTTCAGAGAGGGAGGATTTGCTCTTTCATTAAGGCTGTGCATAATGAGTAGTGGTAATTATGATATGAACTTCCAGCTGCGTTATTATGGCAAAGGCACGTCTCCATTTGAAGGCAGCAAGCAGCACTGCTGCCAACAGCTTTAGAGACCTGGATCCTACTTGTGTCTTAACTTAATCAACATTTCCCTCACAGTAGAAATAAGAAGATGGAACTTAGAACTTACTACTATGGATGCTGATGCTTATCAGGACTAGGCAATTGCTACAAGCATTTGAGCATTTAAAAAAAATCTTTCTTAAAAGAAGGAGAAGAAAGATGATAAAATAATTTCACTATGTTACTATTAATTGAAATCTTCCAGTTGTATATCATTAACCCATGTGTGACCCAGATGAATGAAATGGTTGCGTTTCCATCCAGATTTTGAAAAGGTTGCAAACATTTTACTTTCAGGAGTTTACTCACATACTCATACTTTGGCCATCTAGCAAAGAAAGACCAAATTCAGAGTGAGATAAAGAGAAGGCAGTGACTTGCAAGGTGTCTAGGAACCGTTAGGTTTACTCCCCTAGATAGTGTTCTTCCTATAGCTTTACCCTGTTTGTTCTTTGCTGACCTACTGTTTCTTTCACAAGTCTCCAATATGCTTCACAGTAATTAAGCTAGTGTTGTGGGTGTTGCTGTATGTAAATATTACTCACTTAATAAACTTCTCTGTGTTCTCTGTATGTTAGTTATGAACGTAAAGGACGTGTGCTTTGTTTTGAAGTGTCACCAACTGATCTCTTCCCTTCCTATGACACTGCTTCTCTTACAATAATCTTGCATTTGAATGCCCTTGTAGGGGAATATGGGTTTGTTTTCTAAAGATTCTTAAAGTTGTTGGGTTTGTGATCCTTCTAATTATCAGTGGAAAAAAAGTACTAAGTCTTATTGTAAAAATCAGTCAAACAAAATGAAAAGACAAACAAACAAACAAATCCTACCAGAAAGTTATTTTAGAAATTGTTTTAAATAATACATGCTTTTGTAGAAATGTCTACCTTGGTTTTTTTTAATACCTCTTGTGATTTGATTTCCCCTTCCCTCTCCCACCACCTCTTAAACAGGGATCTGAAAAACAATGAAATATCGTGGACTATTGAAGATATGAATGGTGCCTTCTCTGGCCTAGATAAACTTAGGAAGCTGTGAGTATTGCCAACAATACAAATATTTCATGTCTTTAAAAAAATAGCTTAGATTATGTGTGTTTAAGGGACAAGCCCATCATTTACTGATATGTCTTCCATAGCTGAGATGTTTTTATTTCCCCCTTACCATTTTGTTCTAAAGCATTCTATGATTCTAAATATTTGTGAAATTCCAGATATTAACAGTAGTTAGGCAAGCATTTGTCACAAAGTGTTTCCCATAGTAAGAGGCAATAACAACATTATTTGACAAATGTGTAGTGACAGGAAAAGTCTGTGATAATGTAATGCAACTTCCAATGGAAGTGGCTTCATTATAGTTACCTTTTTGAAATGCATATCTATGAAATAAAAAGAAGTCTATGTGTATACATTTAAGATAATCCATATCAGAACTGTACAATTGAACATCTTCTAAAGTAAGTGTAAAATCTAGGTGTTTAGTCAAGAAGAATAAATGGGTATCTTTTAGAGGTGAGACATATTGCTGCATTGGGGAAAATGAATTGTGAATATAAGTCACGGTTTAGAAATTACCAAAGAAGCGACTGTTCACCTAAAAGATGGCTTCTATTTTGTTAATCTTTTTGCGTCATGTACTGATATTTTTCAGGATACTCCAAGGAAACAGGATTAGATCCATTACAAAGAAAGCATTTTCTGGTTTGGATGCACTTGAGCACCTGTAAGTAGCAGAAATATTTAACATTCATGTTTAACCCAACATTGGAAAAAATTGCTTTCAATACTGATACTAATACTAATTGAAATAAGACTACTTATAATTTTGAAGAAAATGCATCTAAAGTGGTCACCACTGTGATTTTGAGAACGTTGTTTCATTTTGGAGGTGTGCTGAATGTGAGTTTTGGAATTAATGCAGAAATTGTAACATGTTAAGCATACTATAAGATTCCATAATCCTTTAGTTTTTGAGCTGGAGATTCTTTGTATAGCACTAAAGGAGCAAACTCTTCCTTGAATCTTTAATTAATACATCAATAATACATTAAATTTAATAAGTTACTCTTTCTTCCTCTAATGTTTTTATTTT
This sequence comes from Psilopogon haemacephalus, assembly GCA_013396835.1. Taxonomy (NCBI): domain Eukaryota; kingdom Metazoa; phylum Chordata; class Aves; order Piciformes; family Megalaimidae; genus Psilopogon; species Psilopogon haemacephalus. The sequence goes on from VWZI01014480.1 coordinate 160,117, forward strand.
TTTTCTTAGAGATCTAAGTAACAATGCAATTATGTCAGTTCAAGGAAATGCATTTTCACAAATGAAGAAACTCAAAGAATTGTAAGTTTCTCTCTAAAGACATCACCTCTACTAAATATATATCTCCATATAAACATAAATAAACCTTGTGAGATGCTACCTGATGCAGCAATAATCTCATTATAATCTCTCTCTGAAGTGATGTGAAAGGGATTTGTCAGTGTTTTGAGGTTTATTTGTATGTGATAGCTATGTTTAAGTGAGAAAGCATAGGATAGGAGGTGTTCATTTTCTGCTACATTTGGTGTCTAGAGTCTTTATTTTAAAATGGCTAATCTCTAATAGGTATTAGGTAGGGGAGACTTTGATGTAATGTGCTATAAGATCAGCAGAGCTATCACTGAGGTAAAGCCTATTGGACCAGTGAAATGCACTGCTGTAATTCTTCTGTAAAGACCTAGTTGTCAGTGCTTGTAATTGCGCCCTCCTATCTGTCCTGTAGTAGCAAAGGGGCAGATCTTCAGAGAAGTCATGAAGCGGTCACTGGGATCAATGTATTTTTCTACTGAATTTTTTTTTTCCATCATACCCTCTTTTTTCAGTTGATCAGTACAGAAAAACACTGCTACTGTTGACTGTGTTTTGAGCACAGCTGATTTTTCCACTTGCAATGTCTGCTCTATTCCTATAAACCTTTTCTAGTCACATCTGTTGTCCTGAGCTACTCTGTTGGTTATCTGTCAACAAACTAAAGACTAGCTAAAAGAAGCTGGTGTCATTATGAATAGAAACTGCCAGAGTAATGTTCAGTGGCTTTTCATTTGTTGTTCTCCAGACTCCTTTTAAATATCACCCTAGCAGCTGGCTATCTACTTCATCCTGTGATATTACTCTATGGTGGGTGCCTTGTGTATTTCATAGAATCATAGAACAGCCCAGGTTGGAAGAGACCTCTAAAGGTCATCTGGTCCAAACTGTCATGGAAGAGAGCCTAGATGAGATTTTCTAGCACCCTATTGTCCACCTGTGTCTTGACAATTTTCAGTTCTGGGGAGACCGTTGCATCTCTAGGGAGGTTGTTCCATATGATTATTTGCACTGCAAAATATTTCTTACATCTAGACAATATTTCATTCACTAAAAGCCCATATCCTGGTGTAGCAGCAGCTGTGTTTCTAGCTATAATCAAGGATTTTCTGCCTCTCTTCTTCCTTGATCTGGTTGTATTACTTGATTAGTTTGCTGAACTCACTTAGCTAACTGCAGAGCAATTGCTAGATCTGGCACAAAAGAAACAGTAGGAGCACAGTGCTGACTATTAGGGATTGATAAAGATGATTTTAAGAGTGCTCAGTTGTGATGGAATGACAGGCTTAACTGTTCCAGGAGCTACAAAATATCAAACTCTGAACAATGAAATAATAGTTTGTTTTTTTTCACCTAGTAGAAATTCATATGTTATAGGAAGATGTAGAGAGATGGTAAAAAATACCTTTGTAGAAGTAAGCTCATTTAGTATAAATTTCCATCTAGTAATTTTACTCTGAGGCCCCTTGAAAATAATAGAACAGATGCTCATTGCATCAGGATAGCATCAGGATAACAACAAAATTGCTGTGGTTTCTCTGCCTCCTAAGAATAACAAGAATGCCCTTAGAACTTCAGTGAAAGATGACCTATTTCAGCTCATCTGTGAGCTGGCATTGCTAGCTTTCATCCATGCAGTTCTAGTGTGAAAAAAGAGCACAGAGACAGAGTTGGTATGTCTTTGCTTATCTTTAATACTTTTTGTCTCTCTGGATCCATAAAGTGTATTTATTTTACTTCTAGGAACAGTTAAGATTTGGGGAGGAATTTCATTACTGACTGTTTTTTTAAAGCAATTTTAAAGAGTTATTTGAGTTTTCAGCCAAACTGAGAACTTCTGAAACTTCAGCTTCTTATTGTAGATGCTGCACTGAATATCCCTTTGCTTTGTTGTTGGTTTTGGGTTTTTGATTGCCTTTTTTCCCTCTCTGAATGTAGCTATTCACATAAGTTAGGTAAGTGGGTCTACATTTGTTATTTCAGCACTTGACTGTTTTTTATCTCCCCAAATCCTCTTTTATATATCTTCCTCAAGATAAATTCTGACTGGAATGGAAACAAAGGAATGAAATTGTCTCTGAACTTTTCAATGTTAGCTTTTAGAGTACTTCCCTTCTGATCATAGTTTTTTACCTAAAATGCTATGAACATGCCTAAAAGCTCAGACTCATAGAAGAAGCTGAGTGGTCAGGATAACGTGTCTGCTTTGTAGAGTGTAGGAGTCACAACAATTTGTCACCACATCTGAGCTAAGTCATATGAGTTTCTTTCTCTTGTCTTATATGTATTTAACCTGCGAATTCAGATTTGTTACTGACATGTCATATAGATCTCTATTACAAACAGTCTTTGAACATAATTGCTTTTTCTTAGGCACTTAAACACATCCAGTCTCTTATGTGACTGCCAATTAAAATGGCTTCCACAGTGGATGTCAGAGAACAACTTTCAGAACCTTGTCAATGCCAGTTGTGCCCATCCTCAGATGTTGAAAGGGAGAAGTATTTTTGCTGTCAGCCTGGATGGGTTTGTTTGTGGTGAGTATAGCCTTTCTTCTGCATTCCATTGAACAAATCTTGTTGAATGCTTTGAATTTTGTTATTGTTTCTTCTTCTCTAACAAAATCCAAAGGATTTGATATTTGTTAACATTTCCTTTTCTGTTCCCAAACTGTGGTTTAGATGCTTAAAGCTTGTGGCTGTGCACAACACGGAGAGTGATGTTTTTCTGACTTCTATTTCATGTAGATCTTGCTTATATTGTACCTAGCACAGCATTCTCCCTAGTTTGTGGTGGTAATGTGTATGCCTCTAGATATAAAAGATGGACATTGTTTAGAAAACTGACATTTTTAAGTGAGACATAGTTGGGCAAATGTAGGATGCAATTTTTGTTCTTGATTATTTTGTAAATCATTTTCATACATAATCACTCTTGAGGTATTGCAGAGCTAAGAAATTTTGAAGATGAAATAGCCATACCAACCTGAGCTCTGACCTTTTTTATGTGTCCTCGTTGTCTACTTCAAAAACTATTTGGACCATGGAAGTTATTACCTGTATGCAGACTGTCTTTTAAAATATCTGTTTACTATATTTATGCTGCTGATACTTTGTATTTCAATGCATCAGAGATTAAATGCTAGTAAAATATTTGTGCTCTATGACTCAATAATTTGAGGTGATAACATCCCCCTTAAAAATTAAATACTGTGTATTTGTTTAGTGGCATTCAGTATCACCCATTTGTGATGTCCTCCATTTATAGAAAAGATAAGCACTCAGAGTAAAGACGCGCGTTTGAGTGCTGTGATGAGTTGTGGAACTTTGAAAATACCAAGAAACTAAAAGCTAACTGGATTTTATCTTTTTTTTATTTATTCATACTTTTTCTTACTAAAGAAACTTCAAACTTTATATTCTTGGGAGACAAAACAGTAATCATATTTGTTTTCTCAGTAACTTTCCTCACATAAACTGATGGCTTAATTTTTACTGTTGCCACTCATACACTTTTTTCAGGGGGAAAGCAGGCATGGAGTATAAAATAGTGTGCAAAAAATATTGGTTTCTCCCTTCCTATCAGCACTCTAATGTTTAATATGTTAATGTTACCTAATGAGTAGATAGTGCATAATCTAGCTACTGCTGAGAAGGAGAAGCTGATATTAGTGCAGGAAGTACAAATTACTTGATAGGTAATGTAGTATATGTGAAGTATACAGCCATATTTATGAGAAGCTTATTCTGTCAAGAAAATAAATTGAAGTATTTAAAGGTATATCTCTTACTTGTTAAACCACAAGGGATTACAGTCTTTCTTTTAGTTGCTGAATGCCTTTCTTAATGAATTAGCACAAAGGGATGTGCTAAGTTGTTACATTTAATATGTAAAGTAAGTGTCACGCAGAAGTCACTCTAGTCTGCTAATACAATCAATGAGTGTTTTACTGTTTATTGAATCATTAAAGTATGTCATCACTAGATACTGGAGTATACATAACCTTGCCATATAAGTTTACAATAGCCACTTTTACAGCATTTTTTAAGAGGAGTTTAAATCTTGTATGAAGTTAATTAAACTATGAGATACATATATATATATGAAAATTGTGCCAAATTGCATTTTTGAAAGCAGCTTGGAGATGGGAGGGATTTATCCTAAATTTGTTGAAGAAAAGTATGTGTTAGGCAGTAATTCCTTATCTGTGCAACTAGAAATACACAAAATCTTGGTAAATTGTGCTTCCTAAAATCATGTATTTCAAGTTGAAACAAATCATGTGACGTTTCTGTACTGAAAATAACAGTGGAAGAAAAGTAGAACAGATGCTTTTTAGACATATATTAATTACTTCAAGTTGATGTAGTGATGCTAGAAGAGTACCATCTAAGTGATTAATAGCTTATGTTCTGTTAAATAGTAGTAGAATTGTTTATATTGGAAAAGACCTTTAAGATCATTGAGCTCAACTGTTAACCTAGCACAGAAAAGTCCACCATTAAACCATGTCCCTCAACACCATACCTACATGTTTGTTAAATCCTTTCAAGGATGGTGGCTCCAACAGTTCTCTGAGCAGCCTGTTCCACTGTTTGTCAAGCCCTGTCAGTGGAGAAATGTGTCCTAATATTCAAACTAAACCTCTTGTGGTGTACCCTAAGGACTTTTCCTCTTGTCCTATCACTTGTTACTAGGGAGAAGATCCTGATCCTCACCTCCCTATAACCTCCTTTCAGGTAATTGTAGAGAGCAAGATGGTCTTCTCTCAGCTTCCTTTTCTCCAGGCTTAACAGCCCCAGTTCTCTTAGCCATTCTTGATAAGACTTGTGTTCTAGGCCCTTTAGCAGCTTTGTTGCCCTGTATTTGACACACACCGGCACCTCAGTTTCTTTCTTCTAAGTAGTTCGGTTATCTGCCTTTTTTTTTTTTTTTTTTTCCTTCTGGAGGCTCTTCAAGGAAATAACACTTTGACCTTGGGATGTTGTTCCTACACAAATGAATTGTAGTGAGACAAAATTGCTAGGTAAAATCTGAATCTTCACAGTGCAGGTAGGATCTGAAGTAATTATTTGGGGCCCAGGGCTTTTCCTTTAGTACCTATGAAGTTGGGCCTGTGTCTTTCTTAGATCTTTAAACCTGGGAATACAGTAAAACTTTTGCTTTTTGGAGACTAAGCACTTAGCCACTTCTTTTGTGCATGCAGTGTACATGCAGTTGACATAATTAATAGTTCAGAAGTCAGCTAATTCACAAAATGACACACTTCGGAGGTGACTTTCCAGTAAAGGCATGCATCTTTTAAAATTATTGTGTGCTCCCCTGCATAAGGGATCTTTAGCACTGTTGTGTTTGTAAGGTGGACCAAAGAGCCCCAGATTACTGGAACAGTTAACTTTCGTATATCACTGTTTTTTTTGGGTGTAGGGAAAGCTCTTAACTTTAACTTGTAATTTCTGATGGCAGAAGAACTGTACTTCCAATAAAGAAAAACTCAGGGCAGCCTGAGGTGGTGTAAGGGTGAATGGTAGGCTTCACAACTGACATTCACAACAGTTCTTGTGGATGTCAGGGGTTAGATCTCTCCTCCCTAGGGCTGCTGTTCAACAAAATGTGCACACAGTGTGCTTTTAAATGTGCTTGCTTTTCAGTAAGAGGTGACTTGGCACAACAAACTCATAAGTACATCCTCAAGACTAAAGAAATTTAAAACAAAAGCAGTGTGTATCCATTTTATAAATACCTACACATTTTTGAGAAGAGTCAGATAAGGCTTACAAGCTCTTTCTGAAAAAAATCATTGAGCCTCACTGTTGTATAAATTAATATAGGTTATGAACATTAAGCATGATTATTATTTTAAAATCATTAATATTTTAAAAATCGGGAAAATTCCCTGAGATTATTTGGATTTTTGGTAGGAAGTAGTTGCACAAAAGGTATTTATAAACACAGAATGAAACAGTTTAAACAACCAGAACTTAGAAACTAGGAACATGAAAACAGGAAAAATACTAACTATGCTTTTGGAGTCTTAGCATCAAGTCTAGCATATGTATTCAGGATGCGCTGAGGCAAAAAATACAAAATACTCCAGGCAGAGGGAAGGAGGGAAGAACTGCATTGCCGCTAAGCTGCCGCAGTGACTCCCAGTTAAATGAGCTGCTAATGGAGTGCTGTTCCTGGTGGAGAGTAGCAGGAAAAGAGCGTGGTTTCTAAATCACCCCCATTAAATGCATTATTTTGAAAATTAAACTGGCCAATAGACACTAGCCTCATTGTTTTGGCTAATGAATTCAAAGCTTTGTGCCTTAAGTGACCTCAGCAGTTACATTGAGGTGCAGCACCAGACACCTGACTTGGTGGTGCTAGCCCTCAGGGCTTTGCTGGGGCCAAACCCTTCATTGCTCAATCCATCAAACTCCTGGACCCCGCAACAGGAGAAGGAGAGCAAGGGTTCAACCAGCCTGGCAGGATTATGCCCTGCCAGGACACTCAATGTATTTTTTTCTTTTCCTCTGTTACTTTTTCTCCCATCTGTGCAGATGATTTTCCTAAACCACAGATCACTGTTCAGCCAGAAACCCAATCAGCAATCAAAGGCTCCAATTTGAGCTTTGTGTGTTCAGCAGCCAGTAGCAGTGATTCCCCAATGACTTTTGCGTGGAAGAAGGACAATGAATTACTGCAAGATGCTGAAATGGAGAATTATGCCCACCTCCGGGTACAGGGGGGTGAAGTGATGGAGTACACTACTGTCCTTCGACTGCGCAATGTTGAGTTCAGTAATGAAGGAAAATACCAGTGTGTTATTTCAAATCATTTTGGTTCGTCCTACTCTGTCAAAGCCAAACTTACAGTAAACAGTAAGTATTCTACTTTTTTGCTTGTGAACTCGAAGTAGAATGATTTTAATCAAGATGTATAAACATTTTTTCTATTCTGTGTTTTTCTATTCTTACTATTTTTATCTTTCAGAATATCCCTTAATAAATTGAGATTACTTCTTAAAATATATCTGTTTCCAAGATTACCAGTCAGTTTTACATCTGGCCTTATTGTGCTGAAATACAGTGTAGGAAAAAACCCAAACACAGACCAAATTTGTAGCAAATCTAGCAAAGTCTGTGTAATGATGGAAAAACAATATTCTCTTCATAGGAGAAGCACGATATACCTTGAAGCACAATATACCTCTTATGAAGGGTTATGTAGGAGGTTGGTAGCAGAAATGAGGTTTTGATCCAGGCAGTCTATCATACTTCATAGCTGCTTCTCTTTCTCTTTGCTGGTTACTGATAAATTTAGGCTGTATGCTTCACCAGGATTTTTTGGCTCGAGAAGAATGTTAATTACAGAATCACAGAAACACTCAGGTTGGAAAAGACCCATGGGATCACCAAGTCCAACCAATAACTCTACTCTTCAAGGTTCACCCCTAACCCATATCCCCAAGCACCACATCCAGATGATCATGTAACACCTCCAGGGTCAGTGACTCAACCACCTCCCTAGGCAGCCCATTCCAATGCCTAACCACTTTCTGTGAAAAAAAAATTCCAGAAAATGTTACAAAAAAAAAAAAAAAAAANTTCACTTACTCATTTTGGTATGACTAATTTTTTTTAGTGCTGCCTTCATTTACAAAGATTCCCATGGACTTAACCATCCGTGCTGGGGCAATGGCACGTTTGGAATGTGCTGCAGTTGGGCATCCTGTCCCACAGATTGCTTGGCAGAAAGATGGTGGAACAGATTTTCCTGCAGCACGCAAGAGGCGCATGCACGTCATGCCTGAAGATGATGTATTCTTTATTGTCGATGTAAAGATTGAGGACACAGGCGTTTATAGCTGCACAGCTCAAAACACTGCTGGGAGCATTTCAGCTAATGCAACATTAACAGTACTAGGTAAGATGCTGGCGATTCTTAAAGGCATAATCTCAAAGAACGAAACTATTTGTTGAGCACTTGTAAAATGATCAACTGATTAAAAATAGCAATGTTATGAGAGAGCAGTATATAAATAAAAATATTCTGAAATAATTTCTATTGGCACATAGTTACAGATTGGAAATACAATAAAAGCTAATTATGTTTCACAGTGCATATACACAGTATATGGTGTGCGAGAGTGGGAAAAGGGGCTGCTTTTTCTTAGAGACAGGAGACTTTTAACTTCTAATTTCCTGACACTGTTAACTCTTTTTATTTTAGTTCTCTGCAGTCTTGAGCTATGATTTGTCCTTTTTACCTTCTAAGGTAATCAAGCATCTATGTCTGATCAATTGGCAAATAAACTGAAGGCTCTAAGTTAAAATTCCTTGAGTGTGTTTTTCTGAGAATGCGAGTAAGCTTCATTTGGCTTTACTGATGCATTTAATTTAGCTTTTTGTCTTGAGCTGTGAAGGAAAAGGACATGTTCCCATTCTTGCAGCATCATTTAAAATATAAAGCTTATGTTTTCTTTCAGAAACACCAACATTTTTGCGGCCTTTACTGGATCGAACTGTAACAAAAGGTGAAACTGCAGTTTTGCAGTGTATTGCTGGTGGTAGCCCACCACCTCGACTGAACTGGACTAAGGATGACAGCTCCCTCGTGGTAACAGAAAGGCATTTCTTTGCTGCAGGCAATCAGTTACTAATTATTGTGGATACAGACATAGAAGATGCTGGAAAATACACATGCGAAATGTCTAATACCCTTGGAACGGAACGAGGCAACATCCGCCTCAATGTAATTCCTACCCCCACCTGTGATTCTCCACTAAATATTGCCCCATCACTTGATGATGATGGATGGGCCACAGTTGGCATTGTGATCATAGCTGTGGTTTGCTGTGTGGTGGGCACTTCCTTGGTGTGGGTCATCATCATCTACCACACCAGAAGGAGAAATGAAGATTGCAGCATCACAAATACAGGTGTGTAACCAGAATGTTTACCTTGGAAAGGAAAAAAGAAAAAGTCTACAGTTCCTACTTTATCATAGGAACATCTGTGTGCTTTGACTCAGAGTCTGAAGGGTAAACTACTTGTTACCTTCAGCAGTTTGCTGGCAAGTAAAAAAAATTCTTCTACAAACTCTGAGGTATGCTGATGCCTTTTGTGTGTGTTTTGTGTCCCCACAGATGAAACAAATTTGCCTGCTGACATCCCAAGTTACCTGTCATCCCAGGGGACACTGGCTGAAAGGCAGGATGGATATGGTTCATCTGAAAATGGCAGTCATCATCAGTTCCTCACATCTTCCATGGGAGGGTATTTTTTGCAGCAGAGGGACAGTAATGGTATGTGTAAAATATTAAGCAGATTTTCCATGTTGGTTGAGTAACCAGTTTGGCTATTGTCTTTCTAAATAATAGAAATTACACTAAAGAAATGTCTTCAGTGAAGTTTAAGAGAGAATGTTAAATTTTTTGCTTCAACAAGATAGGAACATGAGCTTGGTTCTGTTCACTCAAATGACATTATGGCTTTGTTTAAATCATGAAGTTTTTCTTTACTCTCAAGGATAAATTTAAACTGGTGATCACATTTCTAGAACAACAGTATCCAAAAGGAATTACAATAGTGTATCTTCCTCTGTTAGAACTTGAAAATGAATGTAGTCATGAGTGACATCACTGCTCTAGCTTTAGTATAATACAACTGTTTAAACTTTCCTGTTAGAAGAGTAATTTGGATCAGAGTCAGTGAAGGATTTATGGTTACTGTAAGTTAGAAACTTCAGTATTGAATATTTATACATCTAGCCACTGAAAATTCAGAACACTCCTACATTATGTAGGAAAAGGTATGTTGCTCTGGGAAGGATTTGTGGTTGAGATACTGTCAGGAGTTGGGGCAGATGAGAATGGAGCAGTTGGTGAGATAGTTCTGCATTGTAGGGTGGTGAGAGGAGCAGCTTCTTTATGAAGCAAGCACCACAGACCATGTCCACAGCTTTCAAAAAATATTGAGCTGAAAGTCAGTATAGCTGTTAGAGCAGCCAGTAGTTCCCTCAGTCTTCCACTTGTTAGCACTCAGTGCACCAAAAGATGGCTCTGTGACAGAGCATGAGCCTAGCTTCCAGTGCTTTAGAGGTAGTCCCTAGATCTGGTTGCTGGGATTGAGTTTGTTCTGTAACCTAGAGACTGTATAATGAAGCAGTGTGACTAATTCTCTGTCAAGCTAATTAACTGGACACTTGCTAGAATTAGAATCTTCATCAAAATCTTACGTAAACTCTTAAGTACTCTATGAAATTTCGTTGGAACAGATGAGGTTCTTAAAAGAACAAAACTTAAGAAACTGTAAGGTGAAGTTTAAGGAAGGACCATACACTTACATGTCAGTTTTATTTTTAAGGCATTTGCCATCTAGATAACGGAAGTGAAACAGACTTGGAGAGTGTTGCAGATCCATTCCTCTGCCACTATCTGGGCACTTCAGGGACTTTGTACTTAAAAGGAAACACATATGGCTCTGAGGCCTTTGAAGCATACAGTGAAAGTAAGTTGGGGGTAGGATGGGGAATTAATCATTTGATCTTGTGCTATATCATGAATGTGTATAAAAACAATTTTTCATTTTCTTTAGGTTGCAGCCCTGACCAGGAGCAAAGAACAGTATACCTGGACCCTTATGAGTCTGAATATTTAAAGAAAAAGGAATGCTATCAATACTCACCTCCACTGGAAGATCCCTTCAACCAGTGTGTTGGCTTTACTGGGATGCAGGCAGGAAGTAGCAAATTGATTACCTCCATTTATACTCAGAATGAAGGAACTGGACTGAAAAGCAAAAGTCTGAACTCAGACACATTTGATTTAAACAGATGTTTGGAACCCTCATCTGTTATCAGTAACAGCACTTTCATGGGTATGTTCTGGTTATTTGCTTCTATTCAAGCTTCTGGTATCCTTACTGTCTCATTTTCTACTCCCAGTGCTAAGCAAAACTGATCTCTCAGCTTTTTATTTGCCACTCTTAGAATAGGTAATTCTGTAGTAGTTTTTAGATATTCATATAGATAGAGTTGTGAAAAAAAGATATTTCAAGCGATTTTCCATAAGCTTCTTTTTGCAAGTGTCTGTCAATTTAGTAAGATCCTGTAGAATGCGGAACACAAATACCTTAGAAATGAGGATAAAGTAGCTGAGGAGAGGCTGAGTTGCCCTTGACATTTTGCCTGTATTCTTGTCTTTTTGCTTTCTTCCCTTCCCTTCTCTAATTTGTGATACTGCAGTAGCTAATTTTTTAAGACTCACACAACCGAACTGTACACATAGGCTTGCTATGTCTTCACTGCAGTGCATGAGGACAGTTGGATACCCCAGAACTCAGAGTGCCCTATGGGTCATCCAAGAGACAGGCCCTATCCTGTGTTACAAAGGGAACACCTCCAGGTTGGTCACAAGGAGACCTGACATACATCAAAGGAATTCTGAGGTCAAATGTGTCAGTCCAGTGAGATGGTTCACCTCCCGATATAACTGTGAGCACTCTTCTGCTTCTCAGGAATCCTGGCTTCTATGAAACATTTAATACAACATCCCGAGTATTTGAAGTTCAGGAACAGATGATGAGCATACTTAGATCACCTGGAGATTTTAATGTCACACACTTACACACGATATGGAGGCCTGATGGACAGAAGGACATGGATCTGATGTAGTGTGTCCAGAGAAGGACCACAGAAATGATCAGAGGGCTGGAGCACCTCTCCTATGAAGACAGGCTTAGAGACCTGAGATTGTTCATCCCAGAGAAGAGAAGGCTCAGGGGAGACCTTCCAGTACCTGAAGTACCTACAAGAAAGTTGAGGAGGGGCTATTTACATAGGCAGGTAGCACCAGGACAAGGGACAATAGTTTTAAACTAGAGAAGGATAGATTTTGATTGAACATTAGGAAGAAGTTCTTTACTATGAGGATGGTGGAACAAGTTGCCCATGGAGGTGATGGAGGTCCCACCTCCGGAGACATTCAAGGTCAGGCTTGATGGTGCCCATGCCAACCGTATCTAATTAGAGAATTCTCTAGATTACCTCTAAAAGTCCTTCCCTACCAATGCATTCTATGATTCTATGATAAAAACTGGAAAAACATGGACTTGATGGGTTGACAACTCGCTGGATAAGGAATTGGCTGGATGGTCGCATGCAGAGAGTGGTAATCAACAGCACAATGTCCACCTGGAGACCAGTGACAAGTGGTGTCCCTCAAGGGTCAGTGCTGGGACCAGTGCTGTTTAACATCTTTGTCAGCGACATGGACAGAGGAATCGAGTGCACCCTCAGCAAGTTTGCAGATGACACCAAGCTGTGTGGCACAGTTGACTTGCTGGAGGGCAGGGATGCCATCCAGAGGGACCTGGACAGGCTGGAGAGGTGGGCCCAGGCTAACCTCATGAAATTTAACAAGGCCAAGTGTAAGGTCCTGCACCTGGGTCGCTGCAATCTCAAGCACAAATCCAGGCTGGGTGGTGAGTGGCTGGAGAGCAGCTCTGAGGAAAAGGACCTGGGGGTCTGGGTGGATGAGAAGCTCAACATGAGCCTGCAGTGTGCACACGCGGCTCAGACAGC
>VWZI01014481.1:9505-25118 GCA_013396835.1 Psilopogon haemacephalus
GGGGAGGGCGGAACGGCAGGCGTTGTTTCATCGTGGACGAACGTGTGGCTGGGGGGGTCGATCTGCGCGGTGTCGAGCGTGTTCGTGGTGTCGCTGTTGCTGTACGGGGCGTGTCGGTGGTGGGCGCGGGCGGGCGTGGTGTCGGGGCCGGCTGCGGCGACGCTGGTGTGCGCCAGCGAAGTGGGCAGCTGGTCGTACTCGCAGCGGCAGAGCCGGAGCGTGTGCGTGGCGGATGGGGCTGGCAAGAGCGACCTGATGGTTTTCAGCCCCAACTTGCCGCCGCCACCGCCCAACCCGGCACTAAAGGACACCTCTGAGGCGGAGCCTTCATCTCTGCTGGACACGGTCAGTGACCTTCCCTTTCTCTCCTCTATACCCGTCCTTCCATTTTTGCTTCTTTTCTTGCTTCCTCTCACAGCCTGATACACTGCTTTCCTGCCCTCTCTTTCTCGTATCTCCTCGGGCAGCCGCTGCTTGGAGCCAGGCTCAGCCTGCGGGGGTGTGTGTGTGGAATTAAGGATCTTGATGGCACCTTTGTCTCTCCCTACTCGTCTTTAATTGGTGTGAATTTTTTTTCCTGTGGAGTGAAATAAATTCTATTGCTTGTTAATGTATAGGATTTTTGCTTGAGCTTGCTGAGTGTATGCAAGGTACACATACTGCATTCGGTAGTACCTTAGTATCCTTGCTGCTTGTGGACTGTGCTGGCACCAGACTTGATTATCTTATAACCACGTTTATTGGTATAAAATATTAAGGCAGAGGAGTGTTATGGAAGGTGCTTTTAGGAATGGAAACTTTTTATTTCTTTACCTGATCTCCACCTCTCCCACTTTTCAAAGAGGTGGACTAAATAAGCTGATCTCTTTTAACATTTGGTCAGTATTTGTGTCAGGAGTCACATAGGTACAAAGACCTAGGGACGGTGGATTTGTGATAAAAATACCTCAAACAACACTAAAGGCAGCCTTTCAAAAACAAACAAACAATGTCTCCAACTAACCAAAAAAACACCCAGACCCCAAGCTCTACTAAAAAATTAAAGTAGTTTGTTACACTGAGGTGTTCATCAGTGCTTTGATCATTGTCTCCTAGCATTAAATCAATGTCATTGCTATTCAAAGTTGTCGTGACATCATCAATAGAAGGTAGTCTGCTGCACACTGTGTACATGATGTGAGCTGTTTGGTTTTTCATTAGGCTCGTAGTGATGGAAAGGTCTGCAAAAGCTGGAGTAAACCTTGAGGTGGCAAATGGAGCTGTGGCATTTCATGGATCTGAGTATGTCTGTGACACTGAGCAGGGCTTGGCCATTTCCTGATGTCAAGGGTGACCTTGAGTGTTAAGAAGACTTGTTTGAAGGGAATGGAAGTCCTTGGGGAAACCATGGGCCATGGCATAAGAAGGCAAGAATATTAAATACTCTTGCATGTTTAATTATATGTGATTAAGTGTGACTTCAGGAAGGTTATGAGGCATGGAATGTTCTTGTCCAGCATTGTTTTCCAGGCTCCAAAGAGTTTGGAGTTGGAGGCCTTTGTCTTGAAATAGTTATATGGATTTTTAAATACAATTTATTTTGAGGTAATGAAAATTTTGCATCAGAGACAGTCTGTAGTGGTGCTGACTGTGGTTCTTGCACAGTGCTGAGTGTCCTGTTGTCCTGTTATCCTTAACTCCTTCAGACGTGTGCATGCACAGGCCAAACATTACAGCCCAGCTCTGTTTCTCCCTGGCACATTATCTCCCACACAGCTGACATCTTGAGTGTGTTTCTTCTTCAGTGTTTCTTGTGGTTTGCTCAGAGAATGATACCCGCTCAGGAATGAGCATCACCACGTTCAGATCACAGAATCTCTGAGTTCTAAAGCATAGCTCTGTTGATTCCAGCTGACATTGCTTAAAAATCACAAAAGATCCAGGGTGAAGTTCCAGGCATCCTCCTGCATCACCCAGCATGTGCGCCCAGGTCCTTGATCAAAAGCAATCCTGTGGATGGGTTTGCTTTTGCCTGAAGCAGGACTCACTCACACCATCTTCCCCACTATATTCTTAATGTGCACTGCAAAGACTTTATCCCCTTCTACAGTGTGTGGAAGTTTTGACTGAGTAGGGCTAGCTTGGTTGGCAAATCCTCCAGTGTGAACCCTTTAAATTCTGTTAAAGGTCAGACCCAACTTTTCACAGGTCCCTTCACCCATTTCTATCAGTGCAGTTTTCCCCTTCATCAGTTCTTTCTGGGCTGCCATGTAGGAGCTGTTTTTGAAGGCCTAGGATGGTACTGTGGGTGGTGGCACAGGGCACTGGGTATGTTTCCAGCAGTTGTTTTTTCTCCAACTATTGATGTGTTGGTAACAGTGGACGAAACACAGACCTTGGTGAACAGAGTTGGTTGTTTAAAGAATGTCTGTAGTGCTCAGGTGTTCCTTCTGTTTCCCTTGTGTTAGACGTGCTTACAGAGGCACTCTGCACTGCCCGCTCTTTTGGAGACTTTTATGGAAAGTGAGCAATTTCTTTCTGATTCTTGGAAATCTCTGCTAAAGCTGTGGGGAAATGTCCCTTAAAGGCACTTCTTGTCCTCAAAATGTTTCTTATTCTGAAGACAAAATCAGTGATGCTACAGCTAAGTGAATGGTACCTATGGAAGAAGCGTTTGAGAGACAGATGTGCTTTTGTCCCTGTTCTGTGATGGTATCTTCACGTTGGATTGTCTGGATTGCAATGCCTGTAGGACTGGAGCAGGAAAGCACCACCACCTGCTCTCCTGTGCCTTTTCCTGCTGCTTCCAGGCACGAGCAGGCAGCAGCCAGCAGAAATAGATGATGACCCCCAGTGTGTTTGTGGGAAGGGATGTGTTGGGTCTCAATGGGATGTTCTCAGTGAAAATGTCAACATTAAGAGGCTTCCTTTGTGGCTTTTATATTCTGTGTGAGGAGGGACTAAATCCCTGAGGTAACGATGTTCTTGTGTTGTGGCAGGAGCTTGACATGCACTGTACAGACAGAAAATAAGTCAGGAAGAGCAGATCTTCCTCAAATACATGGAAGTGTGCTTGACAGCTGTGATTGCCTTCTGTTCTTTAAGGCTTCCTGAAGCGTTTTGTTGCTTTTATTCAAAATAAAGACTTTTCTCGATTGTTTTGACTCGCTGGAGCTTCTTTACACATCTGCCACATTATGTGGGTCTAGGGCTGCTGTTGCAGAATGGAATCGATTCTGTTCTGTTGTTGCTGTCTTGCTGTTTGAGGTACATAGCTGCCTTGCTCTGGTATTTGCTGTGCCAGTGAGAGGAGAGTGGCTGGAGAGTGTGGTGTTCTTCCAGAAGGGATGGAAGGGAAGGGGAAGTGTCCACCTGTCTTTTCTATCATTGGCTGGAGGAAAGAGAGAGGTTTATTCTCTATCCAGAGGTATGGAGACGAAGGGAAAGGAAATGAGATTTCATGCAAGGGACATTTCCATATTTCATCCTAAGTGTGGTTCAGTCTTGTGGAAGAGCTGACACAAGAGAGAATTAAAGGGAAGCAAAAGAGAAAGGAAGAAGGCAGTGAAGGAGCATGTGGTAGGAACAGGAAAGGAACCATGAAGAAAGAAGGAAGAGGAAGGAAGAGAAGACAATACCAGCCACGTTACCACGCTGCCCCTCCATTGGGATAGAAAGAAGGAAGCAATAACGGAAGTAAGATGTCAGCCGGAGTACAGCGACCTTTTCTCTACTCAATGAAAGCAACTAGTCCATAACAGCCTCTGCCTCTACTAAGGATCCGAGATCAGGCGCTAATGCCCCGTCATTAGTTCTAATGGCTTTGTTGTTCTTGGTGTCAGTCGCAGCACTGAAGACGACTGTGGAGTGACAGTGGGAGTAAATGAAGAAAGTAAAAGATCGAAGGAGTTTGGGAAAGTGGACTTGAAGACAAGGGAACGGCAAAGGAAGAAAAACAAGGACATAACAGAGGAAGGAAAATGATCAATAAGAAACAGAAAACAGTAGCGAGAGAGAAGGGAAACATTGAATTAGAAGAAGCCGCCTAAGAGGCAGAGAACAGAAAGGAAGAAAAAATAAGGAAGAAGGAAAGAAAGGAATCTGTGGAAGGAAACAGCGGGTGAGCAAAAACAAATGTGGAAGGGAATAAAGGTCTGGTAGCGCGGCCGGTGTCGGTGAGCGTGCAAGACGGCGCAGCAGCACACGGTGTCGCTGCAGGATCAGAAACGGCGACCGAGCGGCTCGGCGGCTCCGCCCCGGTGCGGCGGTGAGCACGGCTGGGGGCGGTGCGGGGCCGGGCAGGCAGCAGAGGCGGTGAGTGCGGGCGGCGGCGGGGAGCCGAGCCTGGACCGTGGGCGGCGATGGAGGCCCGTTGGGGTGCGGCGGTTTGTGTGTTGGTGCTGGTGCGGTCGTGGTGTGTGGTGTCGGGGCAGGTGCGGTACTCGGTGCCGGAGGAAGCCAAGGTCGGGACGGTGTTGGGGCGGCTATGGCAGGATGTGGGTTTGGAAGGAGGCGATGTGGAGGCGCGGCGGCTGCGCGTGGTGTGGCAGGGCCGGCGGGCGGGCGTGGAGGTGAGCGGGGCGAGCGGGGCGCTGGTGGTGAGCTCGCGTGTGGACCGTGAGGAGCTGTGCGGGAAGAGCGCGGCCTGCTCGCTGCGGCTGGAGCTGCTGCTGGAGCGGCCGCTGCGCGTCTTCCATGTGGAGCTGGAGGTGACCGACATTAACGACAACGCCCCGCTCTTCCCTGCCGCACGGAAAAACATCAGCATGGCGGAACTGTCTCTGCCGGGCTCCCGTTTCCCACTGGAGGGCGCGTCGGATGCAGATATCGGAGCGAACGCGCAGCTCTCCTACACCCTCAGCACTAGCGAGCACTTTATGCTGGATGTTAAATCTTCTGACGAAAATAGGCAATTTCTGTTTCTGGTGCTTACAAAAGCTCTAGACCGGGAGACGGTACCTGTGCACCGATTGGTGTTGACAGCGACAGACGGGGGACAACCCTCTTTGACAGGCACAGCGGAATTGGTGATTACGGTGTTGGACGTGAATGACAACGCTCCTCAATTCAACCAGTCAGTGTATAAGGTGCAGCTGCCCGAGGATTCCTCATCTGGGATACTTCTGCTAATGGTGAACGCCACAGATTCAGACTTGGGACCATACGGAGATGTGATTTATGAAATTGAGACTTTTGATCCTGCATCGGGCTCAGGTCAATTTAGCATCGATGCGAAGAGCGGCGAGATAAGACTGAAGGGAGACCTAGATTTCGAGGCAGTTAGTTTATATATGTTACAAATTAAGGCGAAGGATAAGGGGACGCCGCCTCTGTCGAGTCACAGCAGAGTGGAAGTAGTGGTGCTGGACGTGAATGACAACGCGCCCGAGGTGTGGGTGACGTCGCTGTCGGTGCCGGTGCCGGAGGACGCGCCGGTGGGGACGGTGGTGGCGCTGCTGAGCGTGTCGGACCGGGACTCGGGGGCGAACGGGCGAGTGTCGTGCTGGGTGCGTCCGGCGTCGCCGTTGGCGGTGGAGTCGAGGTTGATGGGGTCGTACTCGTTGGTGCTGCGTGAGGCGCTGGACCGGGAGCGGGTGTGGGAGTACGAGGTGGAGGTGTTTGCGGAGGACGGCGGGCAGCCGTCGCTGCGTGCGAGTCGCGGTGTGCGTGTGCCGGTGTCTGACGTGAACGACAACGCGCCGCGGTTCTCGCAGGCCGTGTACACGGTGCTGTGTCGGGAGAACCAGGGTGCGGGCGCGGAGGTGGCGCGGGTGTTTGCGCGGGACCCGGACGAGGGTTCGAACGGTCGGGTGAGGTACTCGTTGTGGGAGGGCGCGGCGGGAGAGCGGGCGCCTGTGGGCGGGTGGCGTCCGGCGTCGAGCTACGTGTCGGTGGATGCGGAGAGCGGTGTTGTGTGGGCGGTGCAGGCGCTGGACTACGAGGAGGTGCAGGTGGTGCAGTTCGAGGTGCGAGCGGTGGACGCGGGGGAGCCTGCGCTGGTGGGCAACGCCACGGTGCAGCTGTTCGTGGTGGACGAGAACGACAACGCGCCCATGCTGCTGCCGACGACGGGAGGCGGTGGTGCGGGGCTGGTTCCACCACTGAGTCCGGTTGCTGGGACATCGTTGGAGGCGGTGTCAGGGCAGGAGTCGGAGACGCTGTGGGCGTGGGCGTCGTGGGGTGGTCCGGCGGGGCAGGTGGTGGCGAAGATCCGTGCGGTGGACGCGGACTCTGGGTACAACGCGTGGCTGCGCTACGAGGTGTTGGAGCCGCGGGGGAAGGGTCCGTTCCGCGTGGGTGTGTACAGCGGCGAGGTGAGCACTGCGCGGGCGCTGGAGGAGGCGGACGGCCCTTGGCAGAGGCTGGTGATCGTGGTGCGGGACCACGGCGAGCCGTCGCGCTCGGCCACGGCCACGCTGAGCGTGTCGCTGGTGGAGGGCGGCGAGAAGGCGCTGGCCGCCGCGGGGTCGTCGTCGGTGTCTGGTTTGCTGTTGCCCGGGGAGGGCGGAACGGCAGGCGTTGTTTCATCGTGGACGAACGTGTGGCTGGTGGTGTCGATCTGCGCGGTGTCGAGCGTGTTCGTGGTGTCGCTGTTGCTGTACGGGGCGTGTCGGTGGTGGGCGCGGGCGGGCGTGGTGTCGGGGCCGGCTGCGGCGACGCTGGTGTGCGCCAGCGAAGTGGGCAGCTGGTCGTACTCGCAGCGGCAGAGCCGGAGCGTGTGCGTGGCGGATGGGGCTGGCAAGAGCGACCTGATGGTTTTCAGCCCCAACTTGCCGCCTCTGCTGCCACCTTCAGCTCCGGCCCCCAAGGATACCTCTGAGGCGGAGCCTTCCTCTCTGCTGGACACGGTCAGTGACCCTTTCTTTCTCTGCTCTCTACCCACCTTTCTTCCTCAGTCGTACACACACACCAGATTGTTTTCCCCTTCTTTTTCCGTTGTTGTGCTGCTCTGGGGAGACGCTGTTCGAAGCTGGATGGAGCCTGCTAGTCGTGGGTGCTTTGCAGGTGGTTAATCACCTTGATGGCACCTTTTCTGCTACCTGCGCGTCGTTGGTGGGTGTGAATTTTTCTGCAGTGGAATAAAGTAAATTTTATTGCTTGTTGGTGTGTAGTATTTGCTGTCGAGCTTACCGAAGGTGTTCAGGACACATAGACTGCACTGTTTCGTGCCTTAATGTCATTGCTGGATACAGATCGTTGTGGCGTCAGGTTTGGTTATGTTATAGCCATGTTTATTAGCATAAAATAGGAAGGCAGAGATGTGCTATGGAAGGTGCTTTTGGGAATGGGTATTTTTAGTTTATTTCTCTGCTCCCAACCTCTTGAAGAGGTTAATGAAATAAGTTGACCTGTGTTAAAAGTCTTTCAGTGTTCATTTCAGCAGATGCACAGGTACCAATACCTAGAAATGCTGGGTTTGTGATTAGGAAAAAAAAACAACCCTCAAACCAAACAACATGAAGGACAGCACCTTGGGAAACACTGCAACCTCAAATTCTCCTGGGAAATGGAAATAATTCTTACAGTGAGGCGCTCATCAGCACCATGATCTCTGTCCTGTAGTATTAAATCAGTGCCATTGCTATTCAGAGCTGTCCTACATCACTAATAATAGTGTGGGCGTTTGCTGCACACCATGTGTGTGATATCAGCCATGTGTTTTTTTCACTGGGCTCTTAGTGATGGAAAGGTCTGCAAAAGCTGGAGTAAATCTTGCAGTGGTAAATGAAACTGTGACATCTGTGAATCTATGTCTGTGACACTGAGTTGGGCTTAGCTCTTTGCTGATGTGAAGGAAGTTGTCTCTGAAGGGACTAGAAATCCTGGGGAAGACCATAGGCCATGCCATTATCAGGCAGCAATGCACTTCTAGTCTTGAGAATGCTTTTTTCGTTGTCAGCAATTGAATGTGCCTTGAAGAAAGCAGGAGGCATGGAATGTTCTTGTCCAGCATCCTTTCCCAGGCTGCAAATGATCTGGAGTTGGAGGCCTTCTGGATTTTGAGGTTCTTGCATGGATTTTCACATACTCACAATGTTGTTTGAGGTCACAAAGGTCTTGCACCAGAGACGGTTGCTTGTGGTGCTGCCTGTTGTTCTTGCACAGTGGTGGGTAGCCACAGCAGATCCCACAGCTGTCCATGTTGCCATGATTGCTGTTTTCTCCTCTCCAGGCAGGATTTGTATGGGATATATGGAGTTAGGTACAGTCTTTACTGCTTGACTCCATCTTCCTGTTGACTTGCACAGTCGACCTCTGATCACGGAATCTCTTGAGTTCTAAAGCGTAGCTCTGTTGATTCCTCCTCAGATTGCTGAAAAATCACAAAATATTCAGGGTGAATTTCAGGCATCTGGGAAGCATCTGCCAGACAGTGGATGGCTTTGCAGTCCTGTGTTGTTCTTTGTGCCATTTGTGAGGGAAGGTGAGGACTTGTGAAGGCCTGGTAATCTTCAGTGCTGTTTGGGGTTGGGACATGCTGCTGGACTGGCACAGGGCCAGCTACCATGGCAGTGGTCTTATGTGTGACCGAAGTAGGAACTTGGCATGTGTCATAGCAACAAAGACTCTGAGTGGGGAAATGTTGTCTATGGGAAAAGGAGTTGTTGGTTGGCACATGGAGTATGCCACTTGGGAAGACCTTCAAAATGTTCTCTGAGATGAGGTCGCTTTTCCCCATGGATGGCATAGAGAATGGCAGTAGAAAACCTTCAGTAGAGGTTCTGAAGGAAGTGCTACTTGCACAGGATCCTTTTAGGGCCTCCAGAATTTCTGCATATCTCTCATTATGATGACTGAAAACGGCCCTAAAATTACTTCTTCTGTTGTTCTACTGTAGAATCATAGAATGGTTTAGGTTGGAAGAGACCTTAAAGATCATCCAGTTCCAACCCCCTGCCATAGACAGGGACACCTCCCACTAGATCAGGTCGCTCAAGACCTCATCCAGCCTGGCTTTGAACACATCCAGGGAGGGAGCAGCCACAGCCTCCCTGGACAACCTGTTCCAGTGTCTCACCACCCTCACTGTGAAGAATTTCTTCCTAACATCCCATTCAAATCTCCCCTCCGTCAATTTGAACCCGGTAAAGCTGCATTCACTGGTACCTACAGAAGATGTGTTTGAGAGACAAACGTACTTTTTGTTCCTGTTGCCAGGGTGTCAGGATGTGGGTCACTTTTTTTCTCTACATGTCTGCCCTGATAAAGTTCAGGGAAAATGTCCCTCACAACCATTTCTGCTGCCCTGAAAATACTTCTTGTTCTGAAGAAGCTTGCAGTGATATTACAGGTAAGTCAATGATACCAATGCAAGATGTGTTTGAGAGACAGATGTACTTTTGTTCCTGTTCAGTCATGCTACCTTCATGTTGGATTGACTAAATGTTGCCTGGATTGCAATGCCTGTAGGACTGGAGTAGCAAAGACCACTGCTTACTCTTGTTCCTTTCCTGCTGCTTCCAAGCATAGCATAAGCAAGTGCCAGTAAACATGGGATGTGGAGGGACCCCAATATATTTGTGAGAGTTGATGTGTTGGGTGTTCAGGGGTGCTGCCAGTGAAAATGTCTTGGTGTTTTCTTTGTGGCTTCTGTGTGGTTGTGTGATCTGTGGATCATGTTAACGAAGTGGAAATATTCTGTGGGGACTAAATCTCTTGAGTGACAAGGTTCCTGCTGTGTTGTTCTGGGAGAATATGCCTGGGAAAAAGGGGAAGCAAGAGCTTGGTGTTGACCATGCAAGTGGAAAATTGATCAGGAAGAGGTATATGGAGGGACTTGGGGGCTGTGGTTGACCTGTGCTTTTTCAGCCTTCTTGAAGGACTGTTGTGCTGGGTGTGTTTTCTAGTATGAGAGACTCTCCTGGGCTGTTCAGATTCATTGAAGCCACTTTGCACAGTTGTCCAGGTACCTGGGACTTGGGTCTGAGTTTCAGATTGCAATGGATTCTATTCTAACAGGGCTGAGCTGGTCTTTGTGATGTGGTTGCCTTACTCTGGTATTTGCTGGGTCCTTGTGAGAGCAGTGACTGAAGAGTGTGATGTTACTGCAAAGGATGGGGAGGTGAAGGGCCCATCTGTCTTTTCTAGCACAGAAGCAGGAAGTTTGTTTTCCATCCAGGTGAAGGGAAGGGGAATAAGACCTCAGAATGAAGTACATTTCTATGTTTCATGGTAAGTGTGGTGCAGTCATGTGGGAAGTACTTCAATAAGGCAAAAACGTAAAGGATGGAGGCAGAAGAGATGAAGAGGCTAGAAAAGAGCAGAACAGGCCAAGGCAGAAATATAAATGGAAGAAGAACAAAAATGAAGAGAGGATGGAAGGGAAAGAGCAGACCGAAGTGGGAAAAACACAGAATGAAGGAGAAAGGAAAATGTGCATGGAAGAATCAAGCAAAGCATAAAGAAAGAGAAAGTGAAACTCGAAGAGATTATAGAGGAGATGACCAGGATGCAGCATGGCTAATGGATGAGGACCTCGCCATGCATGATACTCTGGTACAAGTGTGCTTGATCTAACGTGATGATGAGGAGTAGAGAATTATTGGACCAAGGTCAGTGTAATTTAGGCATATAGAAATTATATGGCAACCAAGTTCGTAAAGTGAAGAGAAGGAGAGCAGGACGGGAAGGAGGAGGAATAAAGAGTTAGGCAAGAGAAATAAAAAGGAAATGAGAAAAATAAAATTCAAGGGGAATGGAGGNAGATCTGGAAAAAAAGAAACGACAAAAGAGTTTACTGGCATGTATGGATGACATCACTGTCCACAGAAAGGATGTCGAGAGGAAACAGGAAGGAAAAATATAGAAGAAAGGCATAAAATAAGGAAGTAATAACGGATGGAAGATGTCATAAGGAGTTCAGCGACATTTTCTCTAGTGCCAGAACTGAGCTGCTGCTCCCAAATAGCGTCCACCTGTGTTGGATGCCATCGCTGATGCCCGCTAATTAGAGGTGATGCTACTTAATTATGCCTTCCTCAGGATGTGTCAGGAAGAAAAAAAAGAAGGAATTGGTGGAAGTAAATAGAAAGCAAGCAGAAGCAAAAAACTAAAACGAAGTTGAAAAGATATAAGACAAAAAACAGAAGGGGAGAGAGCAGCGCCGGTGACACGGTGGCAAGGAGCGTGCGAGGCGGCGCAGCAGCACACGGTGTCGCTGCAGGCTCAGAAACGGCGACCGAGCGGCTCGGCGGCTCCGCCCCGGTGCGGCGGAGAGCCCGGCTGTAAGAGCGGGGGAGTGGCGTGGGGCCGGGCAGGCAGCAGAGTCGGTGAGTGAGGGCGGCGGCAGGGAGCCGAGAGGGGCCGGTGACCGGCAATGGATGCGCATTGGGGTGCGGCGGTTTGTGTGTTATTGGTGGTGCGGTCGTGGTGTGTGGTGTCGGGGCAGGTTCGCTACTCGGTGCCGGAGGAAGCCAAGGTCGGGACGGTGTTGGGGCGGCTATGGCAGGATCTGGGGGTGGAAGGAGATGATTTGGAGGCGCGGCGGCTGCGTGTGGTGTGGCAGGGCCGGCGGGCGGGCGTGGAGGTGAGCGGGGCGAGCGGGGCGCTGGTGGTGAGCTCGCGTGTGGACCGTGAGGAGCTGTGCGGGAAGAGCGCGGCCTGCTCGCTGCGGCTGGAGCTGCTGCTGGAGCGGCCGCTGCGCGTCTTCCATGTGGAGCTGGAGGTGACCGACATTAACGACAACGCCCCGCTCTTCCCTGCCGCACGGAAAAACATCAGCATGGCGGAATTAACCACTGTACCGGGCTCCCGTTTCCCACTGGAGGGCGCGTCGGATGCAGATATCGGAGCGAACGCGCAGCTCTCCTACACTCTCACTGCTAGTGCGCACTTTACACTGGATGTTAAATCTCCTGATGAAAACAGGAAATCTTTGTTTCTGGTCCTCTTGAAACCTCTGGACCGGGAGACAGTGCCTGTGCACCGATTGGTGCTGACGGCGAGTGACGGGGGCAGACCATCGCTAACGGGCACGATGGAGCTGGTTATCGGTGTGCTGGACGCGAATGACAACGCTCCTCAGTTCAACCAGTCGGTGTATAAAGTGCAGCTGCCAGAGAATGTTGCAGAGGGCTCCGTGGTTGTGCGTGTGAACGCCACGGATCCCGACGAAGGTCTAAATAAAGAATTTTCATACAGCATCGTGAGTGCTGTTCCTAGTGGCAGTAAAGGTTTGTTTAGCATCGATCCAAAGACTGGCGAGATAAGACTGACGAAAGCGCTGGACTATGAAGACGTTCGTTTACACGAGTTACAAATCGAAGCTAGAGACAAAGGGACACCCCCGTTGTCCGGCCACTGCAGCGTGGAGCTGGAGGTGCTGGACGTGAACGACAACGCACCCGAGGTGTGGGTGACGTCGCTGTCGGTGCCGGTGCCGGAGGACGCGCCGGTGGGGACGGTGGTGGCGCTGCTGAGCGTGTCGGACCGGGACTCGGGGGCGAACGGGCGAGTGTCGTGTTGGGTGCGTCCGGCGTCGCCGTTGGCGGTGGAGTCGAGGTTGTTGGGGTCGTACTCGTTGGTGCTGCGTGAGGCGCTGGACCGGGAGCGGGTGTGGGAGTACGAGGTGGAGGTGTTTGCGGAGGACGGCGGGCAGCCGTCGCTGCGTGCGAGTCGCGGTGTGCGTGTGCCGGTGTCTGACGTGAACGACAACGCGCCGTGGTTCTCGCAGGCCGTGTACACGGTGCTGTGTCGGGAGAACCAGGGTGCGGGCGCGGAGGTGGCGCGGGTGTTTGCGCGGGACCCGGACGAGGGTTCGAACGGTCGGGTGAGGTACTCGTTGTGGGAGGGCGCGACGGGAGAGCGGGCGCCTGTGGGCGGGTGGCGTCCGGCGTCGAGCTACGTGTCGGTGGATGCGGAGAGCGGTGTTGTGTGGGCGGTGCAGGCGCTGGACTACGAGGAGGTGCAGGTGGTGCAGTTCGAGGTGCGAGCGGTGGACGCGGGGGAGCCTGCGCTGGTGGGCAACGCCACGGTGCAGCTGTTCGTGGTGGACGAGAACGACAACGCGCCCATGCTGCTGCCGACGACGGGAGGCGGTGGTGCGGGGCTGGTTCCACCACTGAGTCCGGTTGCTGGGACATCGTTGGAGGCGGTGTCAGGGCAGGAGTCGGAGACGTTGTGGGCGTGGGCGTCGTGGGGTGGTCCGGCGGGGCAGGTGGTGGCGAAGATCCGTGCGGTGGACGCGGACTCTGGGTACAACGCGTGGCTGCGCTACGAGGTGTTGGAGCCGCGGGGGAAGGGTCCGTTCCGCGTGGGTGTGTACAGCGGCGAGGTGAGCACTGCGCGGGCGCTGGAGGAGGCGGACGGCCCTTGGCAGAGGCTGGTGATCGTGGTGCGGGACCACGGCGAGCCGTCGCGCTCGGCCACGGCCACGCTGAGCGTGTCGCTGGTGGAGGGCGGCGAGAAGGCGCTGGCAGTCGCGGGGTCGTCGAATCTGCTGTTACCGTCGGAGGGTGGAGCGGCGTCAGGCGTTGTTTCATCGTGGACGAACGTGTGGCTGGTGGTGTCGATCTGCGCGGTGTCGAGCGTGTTCGTGGTGTCGCTGTTGCTGTACGGGGCGTGTCGGTGGTGGGCGCGGGCGGGCGTGGTGTCGGGGCCGGCTGCGGCGACGCTGGTGTGCGCCAGCGAAGTGGGCAGCTGGTCGTACTCGCAGCGGCAGAGCCGGAGCGTGTGCGTGGCGGATGGGGCTGGCAAGAGCGACCTGATGGTTTTCAGCCCCAACTTGCCGCCGCCACCTTCCGCTCCGGCACCAAAGGACACCTCTCAGGCGGAGCCTTCCTCTCTGCTGGACACGGTTAGTAGTCCTCGCTTTCTCGCTCTTCTTGCATCCCGCAGAGTAGACGCTGCTGGGAGCCGAGTGGAGATTCGGCTGCCTGAGAGTTTTGGGTGGTTAACGATCTCCATGGGACCTTTTGTTCTGTCCCCACGTTCCTGTAACTTCTGCTTGGCACTTGCCTTGATGTGTGAAA
Organism: Psilopogon haemacephalus; assembly: GCA_013396835.1. Taxonomy (NCBI): domain Eukaryota; kingdom Metazoa; phylum Chordata; class Aves; order Piciformes; family Megalaimidae; genus Psilopogon; species Psilopogon haemacephalus. The sequence goes on from VWZI01014481.1 coordinate 23,455, forward strand.
ATGAACTTAAATTGTGCATTTTCCATTTATGGCTGTGGTCCTTCCAGGTTTGTGTGAATTTTTCTCCTGTAGAATGAAATCAATGTTGTTGGTTACTGTTGTGTAGGATTTCCAAGGTGTCTGGAGTTGGAGGCACTCTGGATCTTGAGATTGGTACATAGTAATGGAATACTCACTGTGTCCTTTGGGTCATGAACATCTCCCGCCAGAGACAGTCCCTTGTGCTGCTGCCTGCCTGAGTAGCACTGTGCTGGTAAGAGGGGGAGAGATGCAGCCTGCTGAATGTTGCCTGCTGAATGTTTTCACTGCTCTTTTGGGAGGTTGTGCTTCCAAACTGTTGTGCTTGAACTGTACTGTGTACCCCTATCAGATTCCATAGCTGTCCGTGTCCATGATTACTGCTTTCTGCTCTTTAGGTGAGATTTGCAAGGTGATGTAAGGAGGTGTGTGCAGTCTTCATTTGCACACATGGCCTTGGTGGAGATGATGTGGGTTTTTTTTAACTCATTCGGATATGTTTGTGTACTGGTCGTACCCTGCAGGGCAGCCATGCTCTGGTACAAGTGCTCCCACAGAGCTGACATCATGAGGGCACTTTTGCTTCAGTATTTGGTGTGATTCTCTAAAAGAAGAAAACCTGTGTGGACTGGAATCATCACTTTCAACTTCTAATTATCTCTAAGTTCTAGAGCAGAGCTCTCTTATTTTCACCTTAGATTGCTGAAAAGTCAGAAAGCATTTAGGAGGATGTGCAAGCAGCTGGGAAGGGTTTGTCTGGCTCTGGGTGGCTTTGCAGTTCTCCATCTGTTTTTTGTGCTATTTGTGGGAGCATGTGTCGACACATGAAGGCCTGGGTGATTCTTCAAGTGGCGTTTGGAGATGGGTCCTATTGTTGGGTTGGAGCAGTCTTGGGTACTAGAGCAGCGATGTTTTGAGTGGCTCAAGTTGTGCCTGGGCTTGTGGCATGATCCATATTGTCTTTCCCGATGGAAATGGAGGTGCCTGGTGGGACGTGGTCTGTATCTTTGGGGTAGAACTGGAGAATATCTGCTTAGCTGAAAATGCTTTTTCTTCTTGAGTGGGAGAGAGGACTGCCGTATAAAAGCTCAAACAGAGGCTCTGTATGGCATACTAATTGCACAGGATTCTTCCAGGGCCTTCAGAATTTCTACAGATGTAACTTATCTAGAACTATCCTCATTGTCTGTGATTCTCCTCTGCCAAGACTTGACTCAAGGTGGCAATTGAGTTTTAATTTTCTTTTCTACCAGTGAACAGAGTCTCATTTTTTGTTCTACCATCAGACTCATTAAAAAAATTAGGGAAGGCTTGGTGCACTTTGTGTATGTTCTTTTTCCAAGTATGTTGTCATCATAGTTGGCCAAGTAAAGTGTTCAGAAAGAAGGGTGTCGTGCAGCAAAGTGTGTGTAACAAATGGGAGTTTTTTGTTTATTTAACTATTTTTACTCTCCCGAGGCTTGAGTGTGTTATTTGTTGACAGAGGTGGTGTGATGTGTGCTGGCCTGTTTTGAGGTTCTTCTGATACAGGAATCTGCAGCTACATGCTTACAGAATCCCTGGAAATGTTTTTGGAAAAGCAATAAAGAAGAAAAAACAAAACAAGTATTTTAAAACTCACAACCTCCCCCCCCCCAAAAAAAAAA